>NQII01010191.1:1829-15843 GCA_002778355.1 Clitarchus hookeri | reverse complement strand
TCCATGGATTCATGAGGATGTCTCCATACCCGTACACGTCCATCCGCCCGATACAATTGGAAACGAGACTCGTCAGACCAGGCAGCGTGTTTCCAGTCATCAACAGTCCAATGGCGGTGTTGGCGGGCCCAAGCGAGGCGCAAAGCTTCGTGTCGTGCAGTCAACAACGGTACACGAGTGGGCCTTCGGCTCCGAAAGCCCATATCAATGATGGTCCGTTGAATAGTTCGCACGCTGGCACTTGTTGATGCCTCAGCATTGAAATCTGCGCCAATTTGAGAAAGGGTTGCACTGCACATCTGTCGTCGTTTGTCCCGTTCGTTCACGATCTTTTTCCGGCCGCAGCGATGTAGAAGATTTGATGTTTTACCGGATTCCCGACATTCACGGTACACTCGTGAAATGGTCGTACGCAAAAATCCAAATGTTATCGCTACCTCGGAGATGCTATGTCCCATCTCTCGTGCGCCGACTACAACACCACGTTCAAACTCACTTAAATCTTGATAACATGCCATTGTAGCAGCAGTAACCGATCTAGCTGCCGACCGCATCGCGTTACTCTGATTGGTTCTATACCTCTGTTATTTGCATACTCACGCCTATACCAGTTTTTTTTTGGTTTTTTTGGCTCTCCGGTGTAGATGAGTCTACCATATATTTGAATTTTATAGCACAAAAGTAATTTTGCAATATTTTATTTATTGTAATATTTTATTATGGTAGTATTATATTATGTAATCAGTTGCTCATATTTTGATATACAATCTGTAAGAATATTTGATACAAATTTTTTTGGGAGTTTCTATAAAGCGTGGTAGTTCTCGTGGTTGCCGCACGGCGCGCCACCGCCTGGGAAGGACAAAGGAACATCGCTTTTGTCTCCTACAATTTACGTCAGTTTATCCTGCACGTATTGAAGACAGCGTAGGTGTATTACTGTATTACTCAGCGGTTTCTCCGGCATAGGAAGAATGGAGTTCANCCACATTACCGCGAGCCTACACAAACAAGTCTTTTAAAACTAGAGGTACTGCGATAACTCGTCCTAAACGTTTTGCCATGTGTGTAAAAGGGAAGTCTCGACAATCATAAAACATCAAGAGCGCAGAATTGTTGTACCATTTTATGAGCATGTAAATTTTAATATTTAGGTAGCTTTATCGTCGTACACTAAACATAATTGGGGTTTAACATTGCCTTATTTATTTAGATAAGATTATATAGTTATAGTTCTTGGTGGTTCTTTACGATATGAACATGTCGAAATCTGGAAAGCGTATTCTCTGTAACTATGCCCATAATGTTAAATGCTACCTAAAGGTTGCAGGTGAGTAAATGTAAGCTCAGTAAATTGGAATGAAAGTGTACATTCGCTGCCTTGTTAAGAAGTAAATGAAAAATGAATGATCAAAATCCAGAAAATTTACATTTTGAAATGGAAATATTATTAAAATATACAATTTTATTGAAAGTGCCTGTCTGTTTCTGTCCCTTTTAATGCAGTTGACTAAATTGAAACTAAATTTGTATCCTTTGCCTCCCTTGGTTTTGAGGCCTCACCAAATGTATGATTCTAGTCTGTTAATCAATTGCCTCAGACTTTAATTGTGTGTTTTACCTGTTTCAGAAGTGATTTTATATATATAAATTTACTCAAGAAATTAAAGAAACTATATTTTACATTTTTGTATAATTTTGTAATGAATTGTTTTAATTGGACTTTGTGCATTGTTTGTTGTACATTAGGTTAACCCTTCATGACATTTTTTTTTCTTTCTTTAGTAGCCAATTTTGGTCCGAAGCCAAACCTTTACCCATAATTTCTCTGATATTTTTGTAAACTTATGTATGTGGTGAGTTTGGCTCCATACTATATACCTTACACCTCGGCTATTGTCATACCTCTGTTGGCTGCCGTNTTGTAATGAATTGTTTTAATTGGACTTTGTGCATTGTTTGTTGTACATTAGGTTAACCCTTCATGACATTTTTTTTTTCTTTAGTAGCCAATTTTGGTCCGAAGCCAAACCTTTACCCATAATTTCTCTGATATTTTTGTATACTTATGTATGTGGTGAGTGGGGTAGCCTGAGACTTCAGCCAGGTTTGGCTCCATACTATATACCTTACACCTCGGCTATTGTCATACCTCTGTTGGCTGCCGTTGTTGTTTCCACATTTGACCGAGCCACTCAGAATTCAGTGACTTCGACACTCTACCTTCGTGATTCGTGCGCAGACAGTTAACACAGACCAGAACATGCTTCAGCCAATAAAAAAAGCTGGGCGACCCCACAGTGCTTTGAACTGTAACTTTGCCTCAAAATATCATTGCCCCTAGACAAAGGATACAGTTGGGCTTGCTGTAAGAGTTCCGAAGGGAACACTTTAAAAGCGATGGGGTTTAAACTTAAGTCAAAGGCATCATTCACTATTCACACTGTCCTAGATCTTTCCGATCGCATCTCGTACACCACATCTTTGAAGCCTTTCAAAGCTGTCAGTTGGAGACAATAAACATTACACTTATTTAATGTTTTTAATGATTTAATGTGTTCATGCCTGCCAGTCGCTACTCAATACTGCTCTAGGCTCGACAACATTTTAAAATGGCAGCATAATTCTCAGATTTAATACANGCCTTAATTATTAATTAATCCGCGAGGAGGAAGAGAGAGAGAGAAAAAGTCTTGGAGGTAATTTGAGAAGATAATTAAACCTTGTAAAATTACTAAGCTCCAGATTCGGCTGTGTATAATGTTTCACTCGTATATTTTCCAATCTCGGTGGCTCCGCTGGTGATATTAGTATCTTAATTTCAGTTACCCCCTCCCCTCCTACCATCTTCTCATTATAATTAGATGGCTGAGCGAGTTCTGTAGCAGCGGCCCTGGGGTGGCAATAACATCCCCCTCTCCTACCTCGTCGCTTGCTTTCATAACCGGCGTCCTAATTAGGCCAAGTAATAACGTATTAAGAGCCAGTTAAGGATTAGCAAGCCAATTAGCGCATCTTGCCTTGCGACCAGCCTCGTCACGACTTCCTCACCCTTCCTCCCACCCCCTTCCCCTCAAAACCAACCCCATTGCTTGGTGTTTATTTTATTTGCGATGGGCAGCCAGGGTGCTGACTCGAACACGCGAAGAAGTCGTTGAAAAAACTTGTACACTCGTGGATCTCCTTTTTACACTGCGCTAGTGTCAATGTCTTCTTGCAGTAGGATGGACAGTGGTGTAAAGTTATACTCGCCTCCCACCTAGGTGAACCAGGTTCGATAACCGGCGGGGTCGCTCCCGGATTTCTCGGAGATCTCCCATTTTCCCCAGCCTATCATTCTGGTGCTGCTCCATTCTCACCTCACTTCACCCTCATCAGCTTTCAAGACCTCGATGTTAAGAGCTGCCCAAATCTCCTCACTCTTTGTGATAGGGGAAGGAACTGCGATACACGTCATCAGCAGCTCAGTATTCTAGAGATATAAATGACAAAACATAAGAGAACTATAACAGAAGTGTAGACTGCCCTTCCTAGCTTGCTTCCCAGTAGCAACCCACTTTGGCATTTGGTTGACCATATGTTGGGCTGGAACGCACATATTAATACAACGTTGGCCCAACATAAAATGCCAACAAAATTTTGCAACCACGTAAATGTTAAAGAGATTTCTTAGCACTCTCCAGACATTGACGTCACTAAAACAGAACGTGCCCCAACCTATCGCAACTGTATTTTTTTTAAATATTTTAAATGTTTGGTTAATGGTTGGTAAGCATGCTGTTAGGTGCTCACTGCTTTGCATCCACGTGTGCGAGTGGAAGTGAAGGACAGCAGTTATATGATGGCGGCGGCGGCAAGTCAAACGAATGTTGAGGTAGTTTGCCAGTAAGTAGCTATCAATCGCCATGCCTCTGTCAGTGTCCAGATTTGGCATCATCAGCACTGATTATAAAGCATTCCCTACCCAGTACTCAAATCCATTCATCCCACTTCTCAAGATGGACTCCGAGATCATCAGAGTACTGGCAGTAGGAGCTGGCCAGATGTATGCTATTTGTTCCCAATTCTAAATGAACACAGATTTGACAGTTGGGGAAAAATGGTCCATTATCATTATGTTAAGATTATTTCTCATTCACTGTGACAACCATTCCTGGCAATCCAATCACTTGTCCAAGCCAGGTATATGATTTTTGCGTTAGTCCTCTGCCGAGNCTGTGACAACCATTCCTGGCAATCCAATCACTTGTCCAAGCCAGGTATATGATTTTTGCGTTAGTCCTCTGCCGAGATTTCTTTCATTACCATATTGTTGGCACTTACAGCACCTCATCAGAAATAGAAAATCTCTGGCTTTCCAGGCTGCATAACCAATATAAACAGTTTCTTGACTGATCAGTATATTTCTGTATACACAAGGGCCCTCTAAAACTNGCAGGCTGCATAACCAATATAAACAGTTTCTTGACTGATCAGTATATTTCTGTATACACAAGGGCCCTCTAAAACTCTATTGACATTCCCCTTGTTCCAGTCTGCAGACAAACACACCTCCGTTGTGAAAGATCTGTTCATAACCGATTAGCATTTTCTTCCACGTTTTGCTTCCAGATTCTGGCTAACCATCCCTCATCGTCTTCTTTCCTTGGTAAATTTCAAATTATTGCTTTCAGGCATTTTCCCCATGGCTTGTCCAAGAAGTCTCAGTGGCTTCAATTGTTTTCATTTTATTGAGGGTGGCTTTGTCACCAGCCTCTACAAGAACACCTCCACCCCGGGGTCGCCGAGGGCTGGTCAAGACCCAGGGGAGACCAAAGCTGAGGTCCCCCCCCCCCCTCCTATTCCACATCACAATCTAAAGACAAAACTTTAACTGCAGAATTCTCTCTCTCTCCCTTACACACACACACTCTCACTCACTCTCTCTTACACAGTTATAAAACCCCAACTTTGAAGGTCTATAATATCGAAACCAAACAACCGACAACCTTGATTGGCCAATCAAATGAATCGTGGAGTTTACCATACATTCATAAATGTTCAATGTGACCACCATGAACTGCCCGAACGACATCTATGCAATATTGAAACTCCAGCATATCCGGTGTTACGATTTGGATGGCGTTCGTACCTCTTGGTTTGAGGTGGTGAGGGGGTAACAAGCTCGCATTTGACACGTCAATGTGAAGGGGACAGTCCGATGTTTCCTTTATTGTGCGCCACCCCATTGGCACCTACCTGTCCGCGGATACCTGAACGAGACGTTGCCGCAACGCTGGATTGGTCGAGGAGCAGCTGGTGACCAGGCTCTTCATCACTGGCCCCCAAGAAGCCCGGATCTTACACCGTGCGATTTTTTTCTATGGGGGTACATAAAGGATCAAGTGTTTCATCTTGTTGGTGTCTATAGAAATAACCTTCCGCACTGTAAACAAAGCAGTGTATGAAATTGTGCTTAGAATATTTTTATAATATTAACTCAAGTTTGTTTTGCATGATTGTGAAAATAACATTTTTGGTTAAATAATAATTAACAAAGCCTGAGTAGTTTTTGAGAACTTGCATTGATCTTGCTTAAGAACTATAAATTCCAGTCGGTTAACACAAAAATTGCAAAATCGTTGCAAAAAATTTTGCAGTGGGGACGGAGAGCAAAATACAAATACGGGAAAGACAAAATGCAAATACACTAAGACTGGAAATTAAAAGAACTGTACAATATTGGTCTTTGAGTGGTTATATTGGAGCAAATGTTACCAATTTGCCATTGGTGGGACAATTTTTAGTTTAAAAACGTACATTACTTCTTTGTAATTAGAAAGTATAGGTTTTACTGTCCGTAATAACTGAATTTATAAGCAATTTAAGATGTTTCTAGCGACTGTTTTGCAATCTTCTTTTTGTATATATGTATTTTGAGGTTAAGTCTGACATGTCAAGTCGTAATTATTGAGAGAAAACATGATGTAGTGAAGACATTTCTGTGATATCTATATTATCTTATTCAATTTTTATTGAACTTTATCGGTAGTAAGCGTTTGTTATTTTTTGTTCTGTGCTTTAATAGACACACTGGAAGTTTCCCCACGTAACGGAATCNATCGGTAGTAAGCGTTTGTTATTTTTTGTTCTGTGCTTTAATAGACACACTGGAAGTTTCCCCACGTAACGGAATCGCTTTCACCACCAGTACACGGCATCTAGGGAACAAAAGCACTGAGATGCTCACCTTNATCTATATTATCTTATTCAATTTTTATTGAACTTTATCGGTAGTAAGCGTTTGTTATTTTTTGTTCTGTGCTTTAATAGACACACTGGAAGTTTCCCCACGTAACGGAATCACTTTCACCACCAGTACACGGCATCTAGGGAACAAAAGCACCAAAAACTGTTTTTTAATCAAAGTTTGTAGTTTTTGTCCCAAGCTCCACCTTGCAGTGAGATAATCTACTGTACCAATTTTGACATTGACTAGGATTAGCCTCGGGGGGAAGCAGACTGTTTTCACAGCCATGCCAACCAACTAAAGGTGATGACAAGAGGGTAAGATTGGGGTGAATACCAACACACTGCAGATCTTCTGTCTCAAAAAAAATTCTTGTAACTTTGCCTTTCTTTTCTTAACACAGTTGACTATTTTCAGTTTATCAAAACTACAGAATATGCCATTGTTTTCTGAGACACATTTCACCCCCCCCCCNGTTTTGGATATAGGTTTATATTCAAATTTTTATGTATTTCAATTATAAAATGGTTTTGCTCTAGCAGAAGCAATGCCGTTCCGTATGCACAGCTAACATCGTAATGACGCAGTATTATTAATTTTTGGGACACGTGTTTCATTTTTCTTTAGCTTTGCTAAGCTTCATAATATTNTTCATTTTTCTTTAGCTTTGCTAAGCTTCATAATATATTTATCGGGTTTGAAATTAAAAGCCGCGGTGGTTCGTTTTACCGTGATTGTTTATCGGCATACTTTTGCAGTTTAACGTTTATCAGGCGTCTGGTTGCCGCTTTCAAAGCCCTAGTTTTGTTAATCGTCAGCATTAGATTAGCTTTTCCAGACTGCGTCAACAAGTTTTGTACGACGCAGTTTCGATAACATGTGGAGAGCGTGCGTGGCAGCCCACGCCAGGCCCTTATCTGTGGAGAGGGGGGTGATAGGCAGCACAAGTACACATGTGCCGGTCACCATTCACGTCAGTTTGAAGTGAATCGTCATCAGTGCTCGCCTAGGCCGCGTCGGGCGTGGCGCTAACACCCACACCGGCAAACTTGAACTTGCTAGATTATTTCTCCGTCGATGTGGGAGGTCACTGCATTTATTCTTCTTGCGATACAAGTTTTTAAGAAATGAATTAATTCGTGAACGACCGTGGCACTGTCTGGTTATCTGCAACCTGTTCGTACTCTGAACTTCGTATGTGAACTGTTTCACTTAAATGGTAAATGAAAGTATGGAACAAAACAAAACCGGAACTTGACTTTATTTCATATTTAATTGGCGTTCATTTTAAAGAGTCTCGTGCTACTCCGTCTTGAGCTAGTCGAGTGGTAAGTTATAGCCGAGTGGCAACTTAAAGCCGGCTATAACTGTGTGCGTGCTACATTACAACATTGATAGTGGGCTACATAAAAACAATGTCCAGTTTGCCACGAAAACATAACAAGTTTTCTGCCTCGCCCATATAAAAAAAAACTCTACAGCTCAACTGTTATAAACTTTGAGGATACATTTGTACTATGGAAGCAGTATTTTTATTTTCACCTATAGTAAAATATTTTTTTTTGTGGTTAGGTTGTGAAATTGCGTGGGAGTAACATTTTGCCAGTGTTTGTGTTATTTTAATTTTACCTCAGTTTTATTATTTTCCTCTCAATCATTTATTAGTAAACACACCATACTATACTATATAGATGGAGGGCAACTGCCTTGTACAAACTACACGAGTTGTAAAAGAGAAAAATTGAAATACTCTGTCAAAGGTCAAGACGTGGTGATTCTGTGGAATGTAACGACTGATTACAATGGACAGAGTTTTTGTGTTTGAATTAAAATTTTGCTATCCAGAAATTAACAGAATCTACACGTGGGTGGTGTAAAATTATTGGAAAGCTCAAATGTTTGCGAGTGTTCGTAGGCAGTTTGTAAAGACATTTCAAAGTACAACATGCATTACATGGCCACGTGTCCTCTCTTCAAGTTGTTCTTTCATCCTTATTGTTGAATATTTTGTCTGTCTTCACTAAAACATGTATTGATCAAGATTAATCACTAACAAATTCAATTAAGATTTCATTTGAATTGTTACAGAAACCACCAATTCATGTTTTAATAATATGTACATTTTCGCTATAAAATTTTATTTGACAAAATGGTAAAATTTTAATAATGGAAACCAGCTAATTTTATTTACCAAAAGAGTGGGACCCTATTTATCTCTCCTGTATTTATGGAGTGAATACAGTAGGCTATATCTTTCTTGAACAGTTGAAAATAAGCTTGTGTTTGTATCCACGAGAACCACCTGCAAGTACAGTCAACTCCTGTTTCCAAGACCCCTCAAGTAGCAACCCTCTCGAAAAAAAAAAAACCTTTTTTTGGAGGAACCACGGAACAAATTTAACTGAACAAGTTCTTTCAATAAAAAAACTAGGGATGTCAAACACGATTCTTGAAATATTGTATATACGAGAATCGAAAGTCCAAGAATCGAGGCAATAAAAACCAATTACTACAAATACATAACCTATCACCTCTCAAAAATGGTTTTAAATTACTTGATTTATGCTAGTAATCGAATCACTCTTGGAAAATTATTTTCTGCATGAAAATATGAGCTGCGGCAATAATTTCAAATTAAAATTGTACTGGTCGTGTTTAAATTCACCATTTAATATATTAGCATTTAGTAGCTTGAGTTCGGTTGCGATTTGGTAGTTTTGTATTTTAGCAAGTTTCGTTACATACTAAATAAAAACTAGGGGCGTGCGGGATCCCAAACTTCTGGAAAAATTTCGGGAATTCATGACGATTTTCTCGTTGGACGGGAAATAACTTTTTCTGGATATTTTTGGGAAAAATTTATGTTCACGTCTGTAGGTTGCAAAAATGAAAATACAAGTCGGGTTTTATGAAAGAAGCTTTGTATTGACTCTTTACGTAAGCGATTATGATTTGATGAATCAAATCTTGTCGAAAAAATTAGGTTCTTCCGCCTATTAACAGATTTGAAAGATTGTTACAAAAGATAAAAAAAAAAAACATTTTGTACATTGTATATCATGCAACGTTAACGCTACGTATTTAATGCAAAAATTAACTAAAACAGGTTGCAGACTTGCACTATTGAGAAGTTACGGTAAACTGTGCCGACTGAATTTGTCTGATATGCGAGCGACGGCTATAAGTTGCAAGCATCGATTGCTGGTTGATTTGGGATGCGAGTTTCAATATATATATATATATAACCTAAACATTCATGTAAACAAAAAGCTAGTACACAATGAATTTTTAATTCGACTCCAAATGTTTAACTACATATTTTACTGAGATCTAACATGGTGTTTTTTAATATGGTNATGCGAGCGACGGCTATAAGTTGCAAGCATCGATTGCTGGTTGATTTGGGATGCGAGTTTCAATATATATATATATAACCTAAACATTCATGTAAACAAAAAGCTAGTACACAATGAATTTTTAATTCGACTCCAAATGTTTAACTACATATTTTACTGAGATCTAACATGGTGTTTTTTAATATGGGTTTGGTTAAAACGATTTGTAACATGCCAGCAAATTGTCTTTGTTTTTCGTTTGGGATACGTTTGTTTTTAATTGTGTGTTGAGCTCCCTCGTCGCCGAGACGTTGACAAACTTCAAACAAAGCAAATTTGCTATGAAAAAAAAAAATAATAAATTTACTTAGCTACTTTTAATTTTGTTATCGATAGAGGAATTAGCTTTGTTAGCATACAGATTCAGTATGTTGCATTCATAACCTGCCTGATTGTAGTTGCACTACGTCATTCAGAGCGTGTGTGTGCACGGACGTTAAAACTTCCACTGAAAGTTCATTCGAGTACATTTGTGCCAATGTACACACATTTTACTACAAAAAATGGAACGAAAAATGTCAAGTTCCTTAGTAGGCGTCATGAAATTATAAAGAAAATAGCATCAAACTGAAAATATCAAGGCAATGTTTTTAACAAATTTAAAGTTACATTTTTGTTTTAACATGTTGTAAGTCCAATATTTTTTTATTATTTATTAAAATATTATAAGATTTTTTTCTATTAAAATTGAAGACAGTATTTTAAAGAAGTGCTCAAAATCCAGAGGATTAATTCGTAATGCAAGCACTAAGTGTTAAAAATATAAAACCACATGACTTTTCTAGCTCAAATCTAATTTTTAGCACATAGTCATTATTCTATGTTTATTTTTTGTTTTAATGAAATCAGCCATGATAGAATACTATTCACTAGGTTTAACGACCCACAAACTTCTTTACCTAACCTAAAATATCTTTCCCGATTTTTCCCAAATTCCTGCAGGAAATTTAAGTCCCCCATCTGAATTTTCCCCGATGGCAAAATTCCATTCCCGCACACCACCACTAAAAACTAAAAACTAAAATACCAAGTCAGTCATCATTTTGTCGACTAATTCAGGTCACGTGACCTTCTTAGTAAACTAAAAGTGGAAATTCAAACACGACCTTACTTTTCTCACACATAGCAGAGGATTTCAACGTTACCAAAGCAAAAGGACCTATATAAATAACCCAGCACTTTATTAATTTGCACGGGACAGAAACTTTTTATTCCACTCGTAGAATGTTCACTTTTACACTTTTTGTGGCTTTGGTACAATGTATATTTGTTCAAATCATCTTGAATTACGTGCGCATACTTCACTGTTTGCGCGATGACTTGTTAAGGAATGAGAAGAAATTATATTTGTACAGTTGTAATAGAAAAAAAATAGCAGTATCTTAAAAGGAAAATAAGTTTCTCGATATCTCGCGGCTTTGGAACGAACATCTAGCGTCTGCCATGGTTGTTCACTAGACTACTAGCGCCGTTGGTTTGATTCTACGCCAGCGGTTATAGTACTTAAGCAAAGCCATGCCATTTCAAAAACAAAACACGTTTTATTATAACAAGAAAAACATTTCCATGCAATCGTTTTAAAAAACGAGCAGTGCAAGTTAATTGTCTTACAAACAAAATGCCAAATAAGTGTCTGGGAAATACCTTTACATGTAGAGGCAATACTGTAGATTTTCTTTATTTACTAATGATGCATTTTCAATCTCGTTCTTTTCTCGCGGGGAAATTTATTTTTCAGCCCCGCCCAAAATTTCCCTGGCTCAAAATCTCCACTCCTGCCCAGCTGTGTTTTGTTAGCAGTAAACACCAGCCTGTTAGACATAACTGAAGATTGACAATACTATATCAGTTGCGTGTGACGAAGAGATCCCTTTTGTTGTGAAACATAGTGTGCATTCACTGTGCTATTCTTGCAAACTTTTTAATAATTTCCATAGCAGTTTGGAAATATTTTTGAATAACCTGCGTGGACGAAATATGTGTACATATATTTATATACGTTTTCAACACTATCTCATATGCCTCTTTTGAACTTTTTTGGAATTTCATATGAATATGCTCCCACTGTTCGTGTTATACTATTTATGTAAGTAATAGGCCTAGTTTAACTAATTAAATTTCACATCCTCCTATACAGTATTTAGTTCTGTAAAGTAACTGTCTGCAACTAAAAGAATCGCGATTTTTGGAATCTAGAATCAAGAGTGATATCGGCATCGAGATCGAGGAAAAGTGGAATCGTTACATCCCTTTAATAAACCTTTCGAAATAACAACTCTTTTCCTGGGAACCACGAAAGGTCTTAGAATCAACAGTTTACTAGACTTGCTTTGTCTCATTTTTGAAATGTAATTAGTACCCCAGTGGCCTGTTCTCACCATATCATAGTGTTTTAATATAAAGCACATGTGAATGTTTACGATTACCAGGATGTTCACTGAAATTCCATTTTGTAATTCCCTCACTTTTCCCCCCCATGTTCGAGGCAGTATCTTACCATTTTGCCTGACCTATTTTCACGACCGAAACCTTGCAATACCATCAGTGAAGTTGAATTAAATTACACTACAACAGACCAAGCAAGCAGGGCTAACATTTTATTCAGCCTATTGATTTTTTTCTCCCAAGACACGCTATCGACTTCACACAAGTACCTACTACAAAAACACAATATTTTTTTTGTACGTACAAACTACACTGTCACTTGACAAATTCAAATTCAAAAATTGAAATTTTTAAACACTCGTAATTATATAATTTTGTATTCACACAACTAAGAACTTTTGTAGGTGAAAATTCCCTGACTTCTCCCCGTTTTGCCTGTGGGTGGACACTGAATTACACTCGGTGGAAACAACCAAAAATCGACAGAAATTAGGAGCACTTTCCCAAGTCCTCACTTTACCATTTGTGACGTATGATACTGTTGTTTGGTCAAAGGATTATGTTGTTAAAGGGTTGAACTTAACATGCGTTATTTAAGGATGAATTTGAACCTGCAATTTCTGGTAAGAAGCCAATCCTCCATCAAACCTGACACACGCATTTGCAACATATGTTTATGCCCCCCCCCCCCACCAAAACTGTATTATTTATAGTACATTTGTTATAAGTATAGCTTTCAAAGGTAAAAGGTTCAACTGG
Source organism: Clitarchus hookeri (assembly GCA_002778355.1). Taxonomy (NCBI): domain Eukaryota; kingdom Metazoa; phylum Arthropoda; class Insecta; order Phasmatodea; family Phasmatidae; genus Clitarchus; species Clitarchus hookeri. Next base: position 3,075 of record NQII01010191.1, on the reverse strand, counting down.
TTGTACAGGTAAAAATAGTTTACATAAAACATGTAAAGAGAAAAAGAATTTTATTGGAATACTTACAAATATAAATGAGAATTCGGAGAAAATTTCACAGACAGCAAAACATTAACACAGTTGCCACAAAATACAATGTTGTAGTTAATCATTTTTATTATCAATGGTTGCTGTCCCACCGATAGTTTGGGATAAAATTTTTTTTACAAATCTACTCCATGTTCAATGGCATACAAACAAATGTCATACCAAATTTTTCATTACCATCAGCTATGCATTAAGTAAGTATGAATGAATTGCGCTGTTGGGTCTGTCAAAACACTTAAATCTTATGCCATCACATCCATATACAGCGTATTTTACAAAACAAAACCATTTTTATTACAGACAGAGACACGTATATCATGAATGTGCATTCACAAAGAAATTTAAAATATACCTTTCGAAAGACCAAAACTTCACTGGAGACATACTAGCAATGCTTTCTTTTGGCATTACAAAGCTTGTAACTAATGAAATAGACTGTTTTTGAAAGTAATGAAAAGTTTTATGCACTGTCTGGATGCAAGCAGCAAAAATTTCACGCGACAAATAATATTAAAGTCATTCCTAGTATAAGATTTTCAAGAAGACACCTTCCTCAAATACCATTAACAGAAACTAAAAAAAAAAAAAAAAAAAAAAAAAAACCAAGGATAGTTTGTAATCCACCCTTAAATACTTACCTTAGAGGCTTACACCAAACTCATACCAATAAAACAAAATAACTTCCAGAATCCACAAATTATTAAAGGAATAATCCTGAATACCTTCCAGCAACAGTCTGGCACAACTTGATATATCACGAACCAATTCAAACTTAAGGAAGGTTCTGTATTTCTGTGAATGGAAAAAGAGCATCAGTTTCATACAGTAGTACTGTTTCTCAATGGGATAAAAAAAAAAAAAAGTCTACCTCAGATTTTAGAAAAACTTAAATCCTATATATTTAAAAATAATATTTTATGTTGCATCACAATGCAATTACAAACTCCACAAAAATTCATAATTACATATTTATTACGGATTACACATAATGCAAAAATTTTCAAAATTATTCATTTTACATTACAATATTTTAAGAAAAAATTCCACAAATTTTTGCCAAATTATTGAATTAAAATGTTGCAACCATAATCATGAAACGAAGGTAACAGAATTTTAAAAGCTACAAATGGACTGGAGTGGGTGGGAACAGATGGAAGGA
>NQII01010190.1:10644-36638 GCA_002778355.1 Clitarchus hookeri | reverse complement strand
GCATAGCAACAAGAGGGTGTGGTGAGTGACGTTTCCGTTGGGGGTGAAAGGGAAGGGGAAGATGTGCCTAGGAATGTGAGGGGGAGAAAGGGGTGTGAGTGAAAACTTTGTTTGCCAGTCGCCCTGCGCCTGAGAGTGTCATGCATAAAAGAATAAAGGAGGCCATCAATGAGGGACACCTGCTCCACAGCTTAGCAACACTGTTTCTGCACTGCTCATAGATTTTCTTGCATGAGTGTGATACAGTAGTATAGGAAGGAAAGTATATAGTGGATGGAAAAAAATTGCAGTTACACTTTTGAGTTTAAGTTAAAAGTAATTAATCAAGCAGGATAAAATGGAAAACAAGTCGCCACAAGAAAATATGTCGATCCTGAAAGTGTCATACGGTGATGTACTAAGAAGGAGAAACTAGACAAGGCACCGAAAAATAAACATGCCCTTCCTCAGGCCGTGTTATAATTCATTTGGAGTTTCGTCTTTCGTAGTGTGTATTCAGCATTTTGTAATGTTTATTTGGAACACAAAGACATTGACCTGTCTAGCACCCCATGCTGATATAATTTTGGTTTTATCATTATTCTAAATTAAAAGTCCATGATATCTTAAAATAAACAAGTTATCCCCAAAAGTTGTTAGAAGAGATTTGTTAAAAATTTAAAATTAATAAAATAAAACCAATATGATGTGAAATTGTTACTTAACAAATAAGGATAGGGTAAAACAGTTTTCCTCGAATCCGAATCAACCCTTGAATTCATGTCTAAAATTACTGAATCCGGAACCCAAACTCGAATCTCAGATTCCAGGATTTTCTATGTGATATTTTCGCACCACCAAACCAACACAAGACTTTTGTGGTACTTTTTGCTGAGCATTTAGTATAAAGTATGGGGCGATGTTTCATACATCCTTTGTAAAATAACATTTAGTTTGACACAATTTTTTGTCACTCTAATACAGAAAAAACTTCATAATTCAAATTGTTCGGGGCCGAAACGACAATTACAATCTGTTGTATTTACCCACATTGCACTAGCATTTTTTACCAGAAATAAGGCAGCCTAAACTGTGCCGCTGGTATTTTGGTCAGACAGAAGTTGAGTCGTTAATGTACGCTGATGTATTGGAGTGGTTGCCGGCGGCAAGATAAGTGCTGGCGAATGCACACACACACCACATTTGGTTTATGTTATGTAAAAAACATAAATAAAACAGAGCGCACAAAACACTGTCGGTGCATCTGTGGTTAAGGATGTTTCAAACCAGGACAAGACCATGATTATCGGTATGTGTCTTCAGGATCATAATCTCCTAGTGCGGAGATTAGTGGGTTTGTATTATCCTGGGAGCTGTTGTAAAACGACTGTGTGATGTTTATAATAACATCAAATAACAGGAGTCGTTGTGTGGGAGCGATAAAGGTGGTAGTAGCACGCATATCACACACTATACCGCCTCTGCACTTAACTCGTGTACTGTCTTTCCATTGGCAACTTCTTCTATGAGACTTCAGCAATGACACTGTTATATAATTGTATAATAGTTTTAAAAAATTGATACAGAAACTTACCTCCTCCCTGTCCCTGTGTGACCCCCTTGTAAATGGTATCTCACTACTGCAAAAAAAAAAAAAAAGAGGAAGTGGATGGATTGTAAACTACCATCTGGGGAACGACAGCTATACAGTATCCCTTTCCCGCCTTTCCTTCTCTAATGCCGCCTCAGATACACTCCACTGGCTGCTGCATTAGTCTNCATTGGCAACTTCTTCTATGAGACTTCAGCAATGACACTGTTATATAATTGTATAATAGTTTTAAAAAATTGATACGGAAACTTACCTCCTCCCTGTCCCTGTGTGACCCCCTTGTAAATGGTATCTCACTACTGCAAAAAAAAAAAAAAGAGGAAGTGGATGGATTGTAAACTACCATCTGGGGAACGACAGTTATACAGTATCCCTTTCCCGCCTTTCCTTCTCTAATGCCGCCTCAGATACACTCCACTGGCTGCTGCATTAGTCTNTTATACAGTATCCCTTTCCCGCCTTTCCTTCTCTAATGCCGCCTCAGATACACTCCACTGGCTGCTGCATTAGTCTTTATGTTCCTTGCACTCCCGTTATTTGTAATGGAAAAAATAAAAAAGAAACCTGAAGTGCTACACAAAAATTATTTGTTTCACAGGAAATTCTGTACTCTCTTTCTTTCTTTTCTTCCAGAAACATAAGTGAAGGTTGTGCTATAAAACAAAGAGAGTGATAAATGAGGCAGAAAAAAGCAGATAGACAGCCAAAGTTCTTTATCTACGGATTTGGGGAATTGCAGCTCAGTTGCTTTTCCATACTGCCTACTGACACGTCTGTAGGCAAGGCGGCCGCGTGCAGCAGAATGCTTTGCCGCCTGATGCACGTACATAAGATGCTCCTTTTGTTACACAATAATTTGAATTTTACATATACTTTGGGGAAACTTTACTTCAATTACATACTATGCAAAATTTCCAATTAACCAAAGAAAAAAAAAGTCTTTGCACGAATCTTATATCACATGGACGAATATACGAATCCGTAAGATTTGGTGGATTTGGCAAAGCTTAGATTTGGACGCCCCATCTCTATTTACATAACATGGTGTTATGAGAAAATACTTAATTCAAGAATATACACCCCTTGTGTTTAATTTCTCCCAGAGGGGGTTATTCCCGGCTTCCGCGCCTTTCTTTGTTCGTGTTGTGGCCTGTTGCTGACGTCACTGGGAGGGCTCGAGCCAAGCTATTGTGTGGGACGGTATAAACTTGCGGTTCGCAGTGTAACGTCCTAATTCAATACGTGACTGAGTGTTTCCAAAATGAGTAAGACTTCTAAGTATNACTTGCGGTTCGCAGTGTAACGTCCTAATTCAATACGTGACTGAGTGTTTCCAAAATGAGTAAGACTTCTAAGTATCAAGTTAATTGTGCTGTGGCACAGTGCACTAATTGGGGGTCAAAAACGACTGGCGTTTTATATCATAGATTTCCAANTAATTGTGCTGTGGCACAGTGCACTAATTGGGGGTCAAAAACGACTGGCGTTTTATATCATAGATTTCCAAAAAACGAGGATCTCCAGGGCGAATGGGTATTGAGCTGTAAGCGGAGAGACATTTTTAATCCCCTATTACGATCTCAGACGAGACATGTAAAGGCGGCTGAAGATTACCAACGAGACATGAGAAACGAACGTTTAAAAGAATTGTGGCCAGACAACATAAAACTACCTTGGCAAAAGTGACAGCAGAACTCAACACTCACTTGAGTAATACNAAAGAATTGTGGCCAGACAACATAAAACTACCTTGGCAAAAGTGACAGCAGAACTCAACACTCACTTGAGTAATACCTTTTCGACAAAAACAGTTCAGCGGGAGCTCCACAAAGCTAACATTCATGGAAGGACTGCAATTGCGAAACCTTTTATAACGGAAGCCAACGCTAAGCTACGAAAGAAGTGGTGCCTTGATCATAAAACCTGGACTCTTGATGATTGGAAGAATGTGGTATGGTCCGATGAATCATCATTTACATTGTTTTCTACAAACAGCTGGGTTTATGTATGGAGAACCCCAAAAGAAGCCTACGATGGCCTGACGGACGAAGGATGTCAGTTCGTACCCCGAGGTTCTGTTATGATTTGGGCGGCTATATCGTGGTATTCATCTCTGTCTACTGGAAAAATTAGCAGTGCATTTTCAATGAAGCCAGTTTTAGCACCTGCATGAACAACAATTAAATAGTTTGAAGAACTGCTGTTGGTTGACACACCACTTCGAAGTTCGTAACAGAATTCGCCTCCTGTTATTTGAGGCAGGAAAGACATTCCTCTCTCCAGTGCAGTGTCTGTAGAAGCTGAATGTGTTGCATCAGCAAATGATGGTGTTTCTCAATCTGATGCTAACAGTGACGAAGATTTCTTGAACTTTGTGACGAATGAACTGTGTATAGATGTTGTTCAGGAGCCCGCAACAGTTGCACCTCCTAAAGAATCCGAGGAATTGCAGTTATTACTAATGAAATACTCTAACAATGACTCAGAAAATGACATTAATGACGACGCAATCAAATACCTTGCGGGTTAAATTGCCTTTAAATGTCGCTCTGTAGATGAGAGCCTGGGTAGTCCTATGAAAGAAGATAAAATCGTCGTAGGTCAGGATGTGCCTCACGACTGGATATCAATCGTTTCAAAGGGCGGACTCACTCGTCTGACTGAGGAATGGTGCCAGAAAGTGATGCAGTTCGAGGTATTGTTCGGTGCCTTTCATGGACTTCAAATTTCAAAATGTGAACGAGTGATGCAGACACTGACTTCTATAATTAAGTCAAAATTCTCCGAAATAAACGAGAACATTATTTCCCTGTACGTCAGAACACGGACCTTCATCAGAGTACGCCATCTCAAGAAAAGTCTTAAGCTGCAGGCTATGGAGAAGCATTCTGCAAAGAAAAATCGACTGTGGGCAGCTTTGGCTTCTTCAAAAACATCCTAAGTCATCAAAACGCGAGTTTACGCACATTTAATCAGAAATTATTTTTATTAGTTGTGAATGTATGTTTATGTAGCATGCTTATTGTTAATTTCGAAAGGCACTTCCTGGAAATTCTCTCACTTCTCAAAGTCGTGCATGGCTGTTAGGACGTGTGATAGGTGTAATTCACGATGAATCATATTGTTTGCAACAGCACAATATTATTATATGTATACAATAGACAACAAATCATACTATAAATGCCACTTTGTGTTTACCCCCTTCCTCTTAAGGAAATTGTCAACTTGTAAAAATGTTATTTTCAAATTTTTTCGCAAACTATTTCCTTATGGATGTAGGAGTATTTAATAGCCGAACGAAAACACACGCATTTATCATCCACATTTCGTATTTTACTTGGAAGTTTCTTTAAAAAAAACACTTCTTAAGTGTTTTTTTTCTAATACCTAGATTTTTTTGTGATTACTGTCATTATTAGTAGCAAATCAATGGTTCATTTTAACTTTCACAATGCCAGCATTTTAATTATTTATATGAAATGAAACATACAATATGTGTCTGTCGTAATGCAACACGAACCACGATGACTTATTATAGATATACACTGCAGGGAACGTTTGGTGCATGTTAGCTAAAACTACGATACTAAAATAACTATCAGGTTAAAATTGTTCAAAATTTTATTTTTTACAGTCTAGACTACGGTGATACAAATATTAACTTCTATTTTGCAAGTTGTTTTTTAGTTTGTCAATAATAAAATAAGTTTCCACCCAGGAAAAAATTAGTTTTTTAGTCTGAATACACCACTTTACTAAAAAAAACTTTTACAGCTGCCAACATTTTTTATTAAATATGCTTTCTGCCTTAACGTCAGCACAGAACATGAAACATTATTTAGCAAAAAACCGCATAACGTCACGTGAAATAGTTTTCGACAAACTGCGTGTTATATATTATGAAATTTCTGAATAGCGCGGGCGGCAGAGTCCGGCCATAGTTTAGCCGTCCGGGCTACATCACAAGCGCAAGCCAATGGGAGCGCATGAGCCGGGAGTGGCCTACCTAATATATATAGTTACCTTGATTTCTGCCCTTCTCTTTCTCTTTTACACCGAAACGAAGGGAGGTGGGGCACTTCCTCCATCCCTTGTGACAAAAAAACAGTGAAAAACACAGTCTTTGGTAGAAAAAGTTCTTCCTTTGCGTGAAACATGATATGGTATTTGAGTAGTTATTGTTTTGATGCTGGCCCCCCTTCATCACCCAGAGATACCCTGTCACTTCCAGAATAGCATGGAAAGCTATAATGCGGGTCTGAGTTATGTCCCCCAACGGCCGCGTTATATCGAGCTAGTACTGTATAATCTTGTTTGGAAAATGTCTGCCTATTGAAATAAAACAATATTTCATTAATACGTTGTCTGATTTTCTTTCAAGAAGCTACTGAAAACGCACTTTGCACTTGCTAAAGTGACAGCACCTGAAGTTTACTTTTTTTTGGACAAGGGGAGTTTGTATACGCCCTTTGGGGTGTACACAATATGGAAGATATGAAAATAAATTAATATTTCCTTTTAAAAAATGTTATTTTTGCTATTAGATATGATTAAAACTGACTTAACACAAAAAATGCTATTTTAATGCAATTTTTAGGTTTTGGGGGTCAAAATTGGTCAGAAAATGCAAGATGAATTGCATCAGAACTGTAACACCATCTCCCAGAGGGCAAGGACGAAAAAGAACGAGTGATCCCAGTAAATGGGATAAAACAGTTTGGAAACTGCAAAGGTGTATATGAACGTTGCCCCCATGAGGTTATGATTATACCAGTTCATTATCCATTATTGCAGCATGGCTTATAGGGCGATTCTCTGTTTTTATAAATTGTCACTGTTTGAATACAGTACTACTCTTAAGGAAATTTTTCATTAGTTGTTTACAGGCACACTTCTATGGAAACACCAGTCTACCCAGTTTGTGAACATCATGGTAAAACATTAAAATGTAGAACACTGAAAATGAAGCATGTTCAAGTTTTTCACACAAACTTTTACTCGTCACGGAATAAAATAGACCAAGATTGATTCCTTTTGAAGCAAATTACAGCCCATTCACCGAAGAGACATTGTGGTTCTGGCAAAGGTAATAATAGAGGCAAAATTATCAAGTATTCTGTGAAGTTAGTGAAAACAGACAAATTTTGAGTTCAGTTCTGCCAATAAACATTTCTTAATATTATACCAACTCTTGGTATCGGTTATCGGCCAATATTAAGTATCTAGCCGTGTCACAAGTAATCGGTACCAGTATCGGTGCAGGTATCTGGAAATGTATATTTCATGAAATTTTTATTTCACCCCAAAAACACAACTAGTACATACTTAAAATCAAAGCAACTCCCACCTAATGTATTCAGATCGACACATTTAAACCAATTCACTAATTTCCAGAAAGATTAGTACTTTAACAATTATTAAAGTTTTGCTAACCTCATATAAATCAACTCATGCGTGTGTGCGCACGTGAACATGTGTGCGTGAGTGTAATACGGATGGATTAGTATTAAATGACAGTGTAACAGTGTGGGTTCTCAGTTTAACCTGCTGTTAGCCTTCAGGAGTGAAATGCAGACCGGAGATTATAAACTTGGTTCTACTGAACTGACATAANGAAGATCCAAAGTATGTACAGCACACTATATGTATTTACTAAAAACAACAAATCAGTCCCACAATAAATTTATTATGATAATAATTTACAAAATATATTCATTGAAATTGAAAAATCTGTTGCTCAAAATAATTTTTAATGCACAGTTATAATTTTGAGATATAAGCATTGCATAAATGATTAAAAAATATTAGGGATGTAATGGCGATGTGTTACCAACAATAGTACAACTCCAGTTGAATGTTACAACAATTCGGAAACCAATTTATCTCCTACCACGAGTCATTATCTCAAACTNGATGGATTAGTATTAAATGACAGTGTAACAGTGTGGGTTCTCAGTTTAACCTGCTGTTAGCCTTCAGGAGTGAAATCCAGATCGGAGATTATAAACTCGGTTCTACTGAACTGACATAACCTCTCAATGAAGATCCAAAGTATGTACAGCACACTATATGTATTTACTAAAAACAACAAATCAGTCCCACAATAAATTTATTATGATAATAATTTACAAAATATATTCATTGAAATTGAAAAATCTGTTGCTCAAAATAATTTTTAATGCACAGTTATAATTTTGAGATATAAGTATTGCATAAATGATTAAAAAATATTAGGGATGTAATGGCGATGTGTTACCAACACTAGTACAACTCCAGTTGAATGTTACAACAATTCGGAAACCAATTTATCTCCTACCACGAGTCATTATCTCAAACTCTTCAGTACGTAGCGTAATTAATAACAGCATACAAAGTTATGGCCATGAACACCTCCGCACAGTATAATATAATGTGTGCAGACGTCTCTGCATTTAATCACAATCGCCGACTTGTAAAATAACCTAAACATGGATATTAACTTGGCAATCTGAGGGCTCATATGACCATAGTTGTAAAGTAGTACATACAGCTAATTACCCATTTCCTTTTTATTTAAACAAAGAAGGAATACTATATGAGTTGGCTATTTTTTAACGTGTTGCTGAACTGCAATGAGTATCGGTTTTGGTATCGGTGGTGATATCAGAAATCGGTGGTTGTATCGGAAATCGGTGGTTGTATCGGAAATCCGTGGTTGTATCGGAAATCCGTGGTTGTATCGGAAATCCGTGGTTGTATCGGAAATCGGTTTTTGTATCATAAATTGGTGGCGGTATCGGGATATCGGGAATTAGTATCTGAAATTAAGGTATCGGAACAGCCCTACTTAATATTCTGCATGTATCCAAAGATAAGGTTCATAGAATTGCACGCAATCATTTGTGAACCGGACAAATGCCATGCGAGAAACTTGGAAGAGTGTGAGTTCAATGCAAGCACATGGAGCAAAGGAAAGGGCTACAAAGTTTTGTAGAATCTCTGAAATGTACAGAAACACATTACTACCGAGGTAAGTCTCTCACTAGGCATTATTTGCCTGGGGACATGTAAATCAGTAAACTATATAGAATGTATAATGCAAAGGCAATCTCTAGCTCTCAGCAGGTAAAGAAAACCTTCTTTAGAAACATCATCATTAGCGAGTACAATCTGGGTTTTGGCACACCAGTTACAGATGCATGTTCCACATACATTTCACTACAGGAGAAAGTAAAATGTGAGAGAGACATAAACAAGAATAATGAGTTGTTGATCGACCAGAGCGTCCATAAATGAAAGGCAATAGCGTTTTTCTTGGCATTCTGAAAGAAGAACCACCAGGAGTAATTCAGTTCTCATTCAATTGCCAAATTGTTCAAATTGGTGAGCCCAAAAGTTTAGGATCAAATAGCATATTACAGTAGACAGCTGTACACCTACAACTGCACCATCGTTAAGGGATCTTCTCAATTGAAGTTGACAGAGGATAGAGTTACACTGTTTACATAGCTGGAACATGAATACAAGAAAGGTTTGAATGAGATATTGTCTGCTGTGTGGCATTGTTTATCTGAATCAGATTTGGCACATTGTTCTACCATTAGGCTATGTGCAGATGGGTGTGGGGGGCAGCACCAGAATTCTGCAATGATTATGATTGCCTGCGTTTTCTTATCTGGAGCAGCTCCAGGTAATTTGAAATGTACTGAAGTTATTTTCCCTGTTCGCCGGCACTCATGTTTAGAGTACCTTTAGACAGGGTTTTTGGTAACATTGAGAAAGTCCTAAGGAAGATACCAGTGATTTGTAATCCCACAGAGTATCACAACGTTTTTCAGAAATTTGGGAAGGTCGTACAGTTAGGTGAAGATTGCGATGTGAAAAACTGGAAAGAATGTGCATGCCAAGTTTTGAAGTTACCTGCAAGTTGGCATTTCAAGTTTGCATCAGCCAAGAGATTCATTATTGAGAAGACATTATCCAGCACTGTAATAGGCAACATGCAAATTTCGCAAATATGGTTGAAAATGATACAAACACATTTGTGTATGCGTATGAAAATAAAAATGCACCATTTGTTGAATAAAAATTGGTTTTGACAAAATTATTTTAGCATTAAAACAGTAACTTTTGCGGTTGCTGTCACGTGAATGCAGAACGCTCTCTCATTAGTTTGACATCACTAGTCATACACCAGCGGCTGGCCCCGGCACGTTGCAAACACGCAGCACTAAAATGGAAGGCAACTTTGTGAAAGCGCAGTCGGACAATCTGCCTCGAGAAGATACCAATATGGTACTTGATTACTTAAATTCCCATTGTCCTGTAGAACCTGAAATAAAAATTACAAAGGTAAGAACGTGTCTTATAACGCACAGCCGTGATCTTCAAAGCGACAGTAGGCCTACATCACATGTTAAAACTTATTTGTTTGTACGTTTTATTGAGGTATGTATGTATTATTATTATTATCGTCGTCGTCGTCGTCGTCATCTGTGTTTTATGTTTACGATTGCTAAGATTCAAAGTTGGAAATTAAAATATGGAATAGGAATTACATTCACAAGAATAACAAAACTGTAATGAAGGCGACTGCAGTGAGCGTACTGTGTTGTCGCGCGCCATGCTTAATGTTTGTGATAAATTAACTACGCTATTTAGAAATAAAACAAAATGTTGTGTTGAAAAAGAAGGTTACAAATATTTCCGGATTCTAAATGGTTACAAATATTTCTGGATTCTAAACGGTTACAAATATTTCCGGATTCTAAACCACATTTCAGTATTCATAAAAAACTTTTTTTGCTTTAGAAATGTCAGATAACTAGCAGTATGGCCGCAGTAGGCCTAAAGCTAGCATGCTATTCACTACCCGACACCACTTGACTTCTCGAGCAGCTGCGGGTCGGTGGCGGGCAGAATGTCGCGCTGCCGGCCGGCAAACCTGTATTTCCACGTTCCACCTCGTTTCTAAACATTATATTGAGGTCTCAAATATAGTGTTTAGAAGCTAAAAAATTATTTAAAAAATAACTTGCTTGTCTTATTGTTTCTAATGTTTTGTGTTTCTAACATACCTTTTATTATATGATAGCTGTGTCTACACTTTCTTTTTAAACTGTAAGAACTGTACACATAAGCTGAAAATATAGGTATGGTAGTTTGATAAACACTTAATAGATGGGGTGAGATTAAATACAGCAAAGAAAATCTGTACTAAAAGCTTAAGAATTTCTTTTTTTTCTCAAAAGCTGTTTTTTTTTGTGTTTGTTTAAGGGAAAAGGTTATAAAAGTAACACAGTTCACTTGTGTAAAATGCGTAGGCTAATTAGTGTCAGTTTGTTGACCTAGTCTCGTAATTTTTTGTGAAGTCCTTCTCAGTAACTTAGAAAAAAGGGGAAGGGTAAATATGAAAGTAAGATCATCCTTGATAAACATTTCTAAAAACATGTATTTTAGTGTTTCGAAAGTAAAAATTAAGTTGCTATTTAACTTCAATTGTTAGGCTTATGAAAGCTAACGAGAGAGAAATCAAAACAACTTAAATTTATTAGAAATTGCTATGTTTGAAAAATACTGTATAATATAAACCAAACTTTTTGCAAGAGGGACTCTGAGCCCCACCGAAATAATTTGTTTAATTTGCATGGCTTAACATTGTGACATGTTATTATTTGGGAATACAATGTGAATATAGCCTAAATATGATAGCTGGGCTCTTGGAATGAATGTTAGAAGTTATATTAAATTAATAAAAAAATATCTATACCAAATTCTGTCTGTTAGGTCTGATTTGGAATGTATAAACTTACAAAATGTAAAATTTACACTGTGTGGCTAACTTTTTTGTAAACATATTTATATGCCTTTATTATTTAGAAATACGTTTACATATTTTTTTATGCCCACATATACATCACATACAAATTGCTAAACGCGTTGTGGTGCGTATTAAACAGTACCATATTACCGTAATGAAGGTTAGGTCAGATGTAAATAGTAGATATTAAGAAGTTCAGTGTTAAAACTATCTGCATAGGGGAAACATAAACGCCTTAAATATAATTTACGTACGTCAACATGGTCATCGCAAACAAAAAGAACAGACTTTGGAGAAACATCTTCAATGTCTTGCCTAACTGCGTTAAACCACGTCTTCCTGTTTGTTTCGTTTTTTGTAACTAACAAAGATTTTATCAGGTGTTTTGCGAGATGTACTAGTACACTGGGGTACAATAAACCATTTAGATGATTTTGGTATACTTTACGGTTTATTTTCTCTTTTCATTACTTCAAACAATTTCTATTTAACCAAATACGCATCACCGCTGAAGTAAACAAAGCGGCAGCCGAGGTTTTATCTGACTTGTGACGTCATGGCATGAGCAGGCAGGACAGGCACATTTTGGCGGGCATTTTTTTACCTTCCTGCTCAGCAAAACAAACTAAATGCCACAATTGAAAAATATTCATTTACATACATTTCCAATTTTAGTGCCTCGCGATACCGAACAGCTTTAGTTATTTCACAAGTACAAAAATAATCTACATTACCCTTTACAAAAATTATATCTGACAATTTCCTCATATCCTATACAAGCCTATAGGGATTACCATCTGCAACCAGCATCATTCGCAAGATCTGTAGAAAAATTTATTTAAAAATAATTATTCTAATTTTGGGGAAATGCAAAAAGTAAAATTGAATCAGTGCCCTTAGTGATCTGCAATGGCACAACTTCATGATGACTTTACAGAAAATATACACTAAACAGCAAAGCCAAAACATACATTATGTATATGAAACCATGTAACAAATTTTAACGTAACTGGGCATGCTGGATTTATGTATTACAGCCATGAAATGCACCTACCGTATTTATCCAGGTATCCCCTGCCCCCGTGCAAGCCACACACCCATATTTTTAACATAATTTGATTGGAAAAAAATTTTTGAAGCAAAATATGGTTGGAATAATGTATAAATATGTTGTGTGCACCATCACATGCCATCATGATCACAAAAGTTATCCAAAAGTGTAAAGTATATGGCCACAGTCTTTTTAAAACCTGAAAACGCTCCCAAAGCTACACTAAAATGGCGCAGCCCTGCATGTGCAGCATGCATGGCATGGCAACGTCACCCCCGTGGTGGGAAGAAAGAAAGGTGGAACCGAGTGCATGCACTTCCCCTCCGACCCCTACCTCATCACGTCAGCTTGGTTGCCTGGAGGCAGACGCGGCTGCAAGGCAACAGCAGTTAGACACGTGTTATTTGACTTCGGCGTCAGTTTTGTGTGTACATTTGGGAGAAGTGGAATGCCAAATTGTACTGTTTACGGTTGTTGTTACCATTATAAGAAAACAATGGGGATGGATATAAAATACTTTTTTTTTCCAATGAGAATGAAGTTGTGTGTAAAGTGGTTTGCTGCATGCAAAGGGAAAGATAAATTCTGCATAAACAGAGGCTTGTTCACCACACCATGCCATTCCGTTAAGGGAACAATTTTCTATTTTACAATATTTTGTATAAATGCAAAAATCCTCCTAATATTTTATTTCAAACAAATGAAATGGAAAGAAACCTTTTTTTATTACAAGGTACAGAAAAGCTAAAGTCGAGAATTTACTGTCTGTTTCTATATGTGCATGTTTATTGAATAAATGCAATTGAAAAATTCATGGTAGTGACAATAGTGGGGTTCAGGTATACGCATGTGCATGTGCATGCGCACACACACGCATGCACACTCGCACGCACGCTCGCACACTCTCTCTCGCTCTCTCTCGATCTCTCTCGCTCTCTCTCGCTCTCTCCCTCTTTCTCTTGCTCTTTCTCTTGCTCTTTCTCTTGCTCTTTCTCTTGCTCTCTCTCTCTCTCTCTCTCTCTCTCTCTNCCCCCTTGTAATGTAATGTAAAATACAAAAATTGTAAAAGAAACAGAAAAATGTCACAATTTGCTTAAAAATGTTTGACTTTAATTGAGAGAATTAAAAAATTATATACTAGATGTTGCACATAACATGTTATTTGCAGTAGCAATGTTGCATAGTTTTTTTAATACACACGAACTGTAACAATGAACTCTCTCTTTCTAAACATCTCTGCACCCTTTTTTTAAAAAATTTGTTTTCATAGTCTTACAATTTGCGATATCTTAGCAACTCTTGCTTAGTAAAAATATATAAGGCCCTCAAAAAAAAAAGTAACCAAAGGCTTTGTAGGTGTTGGTGTACAGCGTTCACAAGTCTGACATTCTGGTTTGTAGGATGTCNAAAAAATTATATACTAGATGTTGCACATAACATGTTATTTGCAGTAGCAATGTTGCATAGTTTTTTTAATACACACAAACTGTAACAATGAACTCTCTCTTTCTAAACATCTCTGCACCCTTTTTTTAAAAAATTTGTTTTCATAGTCTTACAATTTGCGATATCTTAGCAACTCTTGCTTAGTAAAAATATATAAGGCCCTCAAAGAAAAAAGTAACCAAAGGCTTTGTAGGTGTTGGTGTACAGCGTTCACAAGTCTGACATTCTGGTTTGTAGGATGTCNAAAAAAAGTAACCAAAGGCTTTGTAGGTGTTGGTGTACAGCGTTCACAAGTCTGACATTCTGGTTTGTAGGATGTCAGAATAAGAGTTTAATATCCCTCCCATATTATGGGTTTGCTTCTGTAAATTGTTTTTGTTACCAAACCCCCAACAGACTATTGGAACAGTAGTTCAATTAGTTTCGATGTATGCATGAAAAAATTATTCGCTATGTATACGAAAGACGTACATACGTAAAATATTATACACTACCCATAAAGTTTTAAGTAACTTATAAATTGCTATGGATATGATAAATTATCATATGCAATATAAATAACTGGAATTAGGCATTTATAAAACACTGCTCTGAATGAAATTAATGTATGTAAAAGAGGTAAACAATATAAAATATGTAACCTTGTTTAGTTAAAGAATTATCAGAGCTGTGTCCATTAGCCATTATTAACATTTTAATGGCTGAACAACTTAAAAATGTATGTATGTAAATTTGCAATAGGCAATTGTATTGTATGTCATCTTCTGAGTAACTGTTAGTAGATATATTTCATAGTGCCTATTTTTAGGTGTATGTGCACTCAGAATATAGACGTTTATTCGTTAACATAGCGAGAATGTGGTCTGTCCACTTTACAGAAGATTCATACGAATAAACCACCAACAAAGACTTCATTACTGACCCCTAAAGTGCTGAAAAATAAAATGTGATTCTGTTCCCGCCCTGAATATTCCGGTGATATTCCATCTGCATGTAGTACATAGTAAAAGCAAAAAGAAAGAAGGAAAAACTTAGTTTGAGAATTACTGTTGGTTTCTCCTTCTCCTTCTACAGTCGGTCCTTTACGTTCTAATAACAAATCTGAAATTATTTCTTCACAAATGGACAGTTGTATGTCAGTAACTGAGGAGCCCCTGNTTTACGTTCTAATAACAAATCTGAAATTATTTCTTCACAAATGGACAGTTGTATGTCAGTAACTGAGGAGCCCCTGTGATCTGAAATGCTTGCTATATCTGCGAACTATTTGGCTTTATTACATTCCAGAGTAAAATAACTTGAGGCAGAAAATGAACAGCATAAACTTGAAACCGGAAAACTTATTGTTAAAAAGAATTAAGTAATCCAAGAAAAAGCACTTTTTTTTTAGAAAAATTAAAATATTTGAAAAACACAACTAAACTATACACTAAACAAAAATTAATATGAAATTTTGTTTCAGTTCTTTAGTACAGGTCAAGTAAAAATTATTCTTTATGAACAAAAAAAATTCAATGGTCTTTTGCAGATATTGCAGCATCTGTTTCTGTAAGGAGAGTTAGTGAAAGGCGTACAAGTGCATAATTAAGGTCGCCATAAATTTATATACGATAAAAGTGATTCCATTCTGTATCAAGTGTTTTGAACTTTCTGTATGACTTTCTGTAAACACTTCAGGTATACGTTTTAGGTAAATGACTGATGTAACTTATATTCTTATGATTGTATGGTCATATTAATTTGATTTATGTTTCGTGTTTCTTGTTACTGTGCATTTTNTGTAACTTATATTCTTATGATTGTATGGTCATATTAATTTGATTTATGTTTCGTGTTTCTTGTTACTGTGCATTTTTGTAAATATTTATAATTTTTATGTTCATCTTAACTTTCTATACCTATAATTGTAATTAGTTTCTTTATTTTGCACATGAGGTGTGAGGTAATTTACATCCCTTTAAGGGGTTGATTTCACAGGAGACTGATGTACCTAATTCTAAATTTGAGTAATTATGATGATAATTAGGGGCACTTGATTTTCACAAAAAGATTTATGTGGAGGTTAGACTTCAATATTCCTCTTGCAGCCTTCCTTTGGCTATTGGTCGCCTGTCTTTGTGTGAAGTCTGACTGCTACAAGAGTGAGCCAATCAGAATTAAGTTTCTCTGATACTGACCGTCCGCTATCCGCGGGCAGAAAGATATGATGCGTAACTATTCAAATGTTGCAGTCACAAAAGTTATTCTAAACAAAAGTATTTTAGAACACAAAACTTGTCCTGAAATCTTTTTGTGAAAAACAGGTGGCCCTAATGATAATTATTGTTATTTAATTTTGTTTTTACATGCGTGTTTACAGCTTTTACCTATTTTGTAAATAATATTTTGGTTAATCAGTTTCTTACTTCCTGTAGTGGTTTCAAAAATGCAATAAGTAATATAATAATACATATAACACACAGTTATTTTATAAATTAGGTATTGTATATAATTTATTACAGGAAACTTCCGTACCTGCACACACGAGTAACTCAAAACAAGTCACCGACCATCTACATAACCATGTAATCAATTTCACCTTAATTTTGCATGCTGGCAGTAGCTATTAAAACTATGAAATGTGTCTGCACAGTGTCTCCTTTTTGTCGGCCATTTTGTATTATAGCGCCACATGAATAATACAGTTTTTATGTCATATCAATTGAAAGAATTTACAGACTCCTACCAAATTTGCCAACCAAGTAATAGTGTAGGCCATGCAAATTTATGTTTTAAGTTGTATTGGACACTTATTTTCAAAATGGCAGTTATATAAACATGTGGTCATAGTATGATATATCTACAAAATCATGAAACAAATTTCAGCTTAACTTGGTATGCTGGCATNTATAAACATGTGGTCATAGTATGATATATCTACAAAATCATGAAACAAATTTCAGCTTAACTTGGTATGCTGGCATAATCTATTACAACAATTTTGCAACATTAAAAAATAAAATTCTTATGGTATGTCTTAGGAAACAATCAACCAATCCCCACCAATTTCAGGGGACAAGTTTGTAGTCCATCTAAATTTCTATGACTTAAGGGGGTAGTCACATATTTTTAACATAACAGCCATGCACACTTTTAGGTGAGTATGCCATATGTTCTAAATAATTTCAACCCAACTTTATATGCTGGCATTATCTATGACAAACATCAATATTATTTGTCAGCCATTTATGAAGATAGCATTACATGTGAAAATGGGCCTTTTATGCCATATCTTGTAGACCAATCTAAAGATTTCCAGCAATTTTGCACACAAGTAGTATTACAGAGGGCCATATAAACTTATTTAATTGACTTGTACTTGAATTTCAGAATAATTGGCCTGTAAATATTTCAAGTTAGGAAACCCTGTCTACCAAAATATTAGACTAATTACAGCCAAAGTTGATCCTCTCAAACATAATCCTATGTCTTTAATGCAGTTGGTTGCATGCCAACTTATAGAATGAGTAGCTCTGGGTTCAAGACCCAGGTAAAGCACATGTGTATACTGTATGTATGGGAATTTTTCCTGGAAAATCAATTACACTTTTTTTTATTCCATTAAAATAATTACCATTTCTAATAGTACCTTGCAAAGTAATATTCCAATGCGCACTTTATTTTTAAAATTTTCGCATTCTCTAAATGTAAAATCTTTTGACTCCTTTGTAATTAGTAAAAATGGTTTCCTATTAGCTACTGTGTGTTTGACTGAGTTTTACATGTTTTGGTTTTNGACTCCTTTGTAATTAGTAAAAATGGTTTCCTATTAGCTACTGTGTGTTTGACTGAGTTTTACATGTTTTGGTTTTGCCATCTTAACATCAGCATGTGAACGTATTGTTGTTGTCGGTTGGTTGCCGTGGATTACAGAAAAACTTTAAAATAGATATTAAATTATTTTTGGAAACATATGCTTTTTGCAAAATTTGCTCATAGTTTTAACCTGAGTTTTCTTCAGTTGTCACCACCTTCGTTGATGTTTCAAATGTCATCAGTGTATCAAAACACTACATTAAAACCTCGTTAATTCGAACTTGGTTAATTCAAAATTCTATATAAATTGAATTTGTTGATAGACCCCGAACATAAGAATAGGATTTTACATGATTTGGAGTTTGGTTAATTCAAAATTCAGCATAATGTGTAATTCAAAGTAAAATTTCCCTAAAGCTTTTGTAAAATTAAAATGATTTTTATATGCTGCAGTAATTAAATTCTTGTGTAACAAAAAGCATTGCAAACAGCCACTTTATGTACGCACATCAGGCAGCAAGGTATTGTGCTGCAAGCAGCTGTCTTGCCTCGGACATCTGTCAGTAGTGGGCTATAGGCAGGCGGCACGGAACAAGCAACTGAGCTGTCTCCCCCCCAAGTCCGCAGATAAATAACTCCTGCTGTCTTTCCATTTTTTTTCTACTTCATTTATCCATCTCTTTTTTTTAAGCTGGACCTTTCTTTACATGTCTGGGAAAAAGAAACAAAAAGAGCTACAGAATTTCCTGTACATTTTGAAGTAATGCGAGTGCAAGACCAGAAAGTACAATGCTCATACAAACTCGTTCAACAAATTTTTAAATAATTCGGGAAATTAAAAAAAATTTAAGGAGTTTGGCANCAACAAATTTTTAAATAATTCGGGAAATTAAAAAAAATTTAAGGAGTTTGGCAGCTTGTTTTTAATGCTGTCCACTTAGTAGGAAAATTGTGCATAAGTTGAAAATGAAGTTAGTGAAAGGGCACAGGTTACAGCACACAGGGTGCAATAACATGACTTGATAACTTCAGTTTCACGTAACTAATGCCGCGGAGTGTGTCTGAGGTGGCATTAGAGAAAATGTGTCTGAACTACCACTGTCGTCACGGATGTTGTACGGTGGTTGTTCCCAAGCAGATATTTGTGGGAGTGATTCTCTTGTGGAAGACTGCAGGAAGGAAGCTCTTGATGGAAATTTACTAGTGTTGCCATATATTTGGGACCATAAAATGCACATCTATCACGGTTTGTTTTTACTCCACCCCATTCATACATTTNAGTGTTGCCATATATTTGGGACCATAAAATGCACATCTATCACGGTTTGTTTTTACTCCACCCCATTCATACATTTTGTCAACTCAATTTATTTTTGTGATATTTCAGTAGCAACTGTAGTTCACCATTAATTTTTAACTTTAATGCAAATGCTTAAAGCTGCTGCTTATGTGGGCGGCTAGCACTGTGCTGAGTTTAGGCAAAACAAGTTTCACTGTAAAACTACTCCTCTTTTTTTTCATCACAAATTGTATTGCAGAAATGACTCAAGTTCTGTCTGACCCGTGTACCAGCCTAGGTCTTATCCATGGGAAAAAATGCAAATGTTACGTGGGTAAATATCACAGATTCTAATTTTCATTAACTTCTGCGNAGGTCTTATCCATGGGAAAAAATGCAAATGTTACGTGGGTAAATATCACAGATTCTAATTTTCATTAACTTCTGCGTTGTTAACACCATTTTTAAACAAGAAAAGAACATGCCTTAAGCAAAAACATTTTGACCAAAAAAATCTTTCTTTTATAATTTTGATAATTTGAAATTATGTAATTCAAAGAAAAAAATTTTAACCCTGAACATTTTGAATTATTGAGGTTTTACTGTATTTCAGTACAGTATTAGGAAATCAATTTAAACTTGTAGATATATATTTTATTCAAGAATTTTATTAATCTCACGAATAACCATTTTTCTTTTAAACTCAAGTCATTTGTATTATAACTTAAATATTTTCCTACAGATACATACACCTCAGTTGTCAAAAACGTCAAGCCTTTTTTAGGCACATTTGACAAACTTTGTATTTCCATATGGTTATTACTTAGTTATGGTATTTTGTTATCCCAGTATTTTGAAATGATGTAGTCCTAAAAACTAAGGATAAAATTAAGCCTCTATTAATTAAATTAGCATGATACTGGTTTTATTATTTAAGAAATGTTTTATAACATATGCCTATATAACAGTTATAAACAGGAGAATATAGCCTGGAAATTATGAAGCAGTTTTCAAATATATCATTATTAATATTATATGTGACAAAGAACATTTTTGTATTTTAATAACAATGTGTAAAAACAAATACCTGTGATATAGTGTAAACCACATTATAAGTTCAATGAAACACAACAGAAATTTCTTGTTTACTGTTTTGGCACCACCTTTGAAATAAACATTACCATGTTATGAATTAAGTCATTGCAATTACTGTTATAAAAAACACATTTTCTTAATGCTGAAATGATATTTGCACATGAAAAGTGTACATATATTGTAAATTGCCTAATGTTTTATGGCTCTGATTACGTTTATACACACTTCATGCTTTGTTTTTTCTCTTAGAATATTTGCTGATATCTTATGTAGAGTATATTTTGTTGTATTTTTGCACAGTGAAATTATGCAACACTTGCTGGTGTTTGGTGATGTAGCAATAACATTAAAATCATTGGAAGTAAGAAAATACAGTGGACTCCTTTTCTACCATTTTTCAGAGGACTGTCAAAANCAATAACATTAAAATCATTGGAAGTAAGAAAATACAGTGGACTCCTTTTCTACCATTTTTCAGAGGACTGTCAAAACATTTTCATACATGCAGGATTTCAGTAGATGAGGGTTCTGACATGTGCATCAATAAAATACATCTTCAGACCTTATTAGACTGGATTTTGANCAATAACATTAAAATCATTGGAAGTAAGAAAATACAGTGGACTCCTTTTCTACCATTTTTCAGAGGACTGTCAAAAAATTTCCATACATGCGGGATTTCAGTAGATGAGGGTTCTGACATGTGCATCAATAAAATACATCTTCAGACCTTATTAGACTGGATTTTGAGTATAATTAGAGCTAAAGATTATCTTTGAATAAAGCTTAGCTAATAAACACAATAAAAATAAGAATTAAAAAAAAAAGTATTACTGTATTAGTATTACTGTAAATAATGCTTTAAAAAACATTTCACCTCAACTTGTTGAAATGATGAATATAACATTTCGAAATACCATATATAATTGATTGTAGTCTGACACTAATGCAAGCCGACCTAAAACTTTCAATCCCTCGGAAAATGAAAATAATGTGACACAGAATGCAAGTCTAATTTGGAATGCCCCGCACGCACTCAATCAGCTGAGTGCATGCAGAGATATTATCGATCAGGCAGTGTGTTCACGGTGGCAGGTGGTGAAAGGGAAGAGGCGGGAGGAGTGAAACCATACCCCTCCATGTCACTACAAGTTGGCAACACCTTGGGCATGTGGCAATTGTCTGTCTTTTAAAGTAATTAATAATATTTCACTGTAAAAAACTCGTCATTTTTAAACAGAAATGAATCAATTTAATGATTAAAATTAATTTCTTCACTGTTTTTAATAAATAATAATTCAAAACCAAGTTCTCTGATTTTCCCGTACACACATCTGTCGCGAGCTATGTTACACTCGGGCTCGGTGCTTACTGCTTACCCATTATTAGACGAAAAAGGGTATCGAATAGGCCCTTACGGGATATCATTTTATTTAAAAGACGTGTCTATTGAAATAAATTACTGTAAATCGTCCGATTTCTCCAAAGGAAGTTACTGAAAATGGACTTTACGCTTGTTAATACAAGTTTCTTGATGTTAAAACAATTTTTGGCAACAAGGGGAGGTCAAGTGTAATTATGGTTCTGAGCATATTATTTTATTCGTGAAGATGCTTTTCATTGGTTAAATTAATATTTCATTTTAAAAACATGTTGATTTTATGCAAGATACAATTAAACACAAACTTTATAGGAAAAAACAACCGTTAATCACAAAAGATATCATCTTTGCAAATCATAATTCCTCGTTGAAATGTATCACGTAACATTTTCAGGCAAAACAATTTGCTTTGAAATACTAGTGATAGTAGGTGCAACTATATTGAGCAATGGGTAATAATAAAATTTCTACGATTGCCAGGCGCACTGTACTTGTTCTGCACCATTCTGCAGCCAGACATGTAAGGGGTAGCAGCCAAGAGAGAGGACACNTGCCAGGCGCACTGTACTTGTTCTGCACCATTCTGCAGCCAGACATGTAAGGGGTAGCAGCCAAGAGAGAGGACACCCTTTCTTTTTGCTAGACAACAGTTTCTCCTCTCGAAGGCATGTAAGGAGAGGAAGAAAGGTGCGCAACTGAAAGAGACAGAAAGACAGGTAGGTGAGTGAGAGAGGATGCCAGGTCGCGACGCTGGTTGTTAATTAACCACTTCCCCTCTCGTCAGACGTGTAAGAGGAGGGAGCAAACCAGACTCGCATGTCATCATCGCTACCCAGCGCTGTAGAGCATTTATTATCAGCAGTGCATGTTACGTATTTCATATCCAATTACTGGATGTTTGCATAAACAACCAGCTTAAAATCAATAGTTGCGGAAAATCTTAAGTGATACGACCGAAATATACTTGGATTGACGTAATATCCGATAAACAATACAAGCTGGTAACTTTATCATTATTTATATAGGAAATTTGCCGGGACCACTGAAAATTAACTGTGGATATGGTTGATCGGTACAGGGGTTTTCAGTGCAATGAGAGCCTACTGTATCTGAAAAACTCCAAATGCACACGCAATCTTTTAAGGAATCTGCATGTAAACAACAAAGAACAACATGCACAGTGATGTCACAGGCACTTCAACATACATGGCGGTGTCCATTTTTCCCATGCAAAATTGCTCTTATTTTAAAATGTCTAATTCTCGAGTTATACACACATACACAAATAAAGAAAGGACTACAGCGTGAGTCTTAAAATTTATCATACTATCACGTGGTAGGCAGAAAAAAAGTAGTACAAATCCCTATTGTCCCACTAGTATTGCATGTGTTTCTATTTCCATCACTAATTATATCTCTGTCAATGAGATGTCAAGACCTACCTGCAATCTATGCTTTTAAGAACTTCATCAAAACTCTGTGCATCTATGCAGAGGGAAGTAGGCTGATTAGTTAAAATGTTAACTTCATTGTTTAGTATAAAAATAGTGAAAAAAACTTTACCATGCAGTGTAATGAGTGATGACAGACTTAGTGCACTTGCCATGATTTGAATGGGACATTAGAGTGAAACCAGATAAAGTACTCAACACTATGACAGAAAAGGAGAATACTGCTACTCTAGTAAATATAAATATCTGTTGACAACGTTTTTCGTATTACTATCAGTTTGTACTTCTGTTACTAGCATTTACATGTTGATTTGGATTTATGCATTTAAATATAACTATATGTAATATTTATGATTACTGACACGTTAAACAACGCATTTTAACTAGAAAATAAAGGAATCTGTAACTTCTCTTCCTCACCCAGATTAAACATTGTGGTATATGCCTTCTATCTATATTTTTTAACTACACGTGTGTCATGCGTGAACAAGTCATTAATAAGTTAAAAGCACAAAATAAAAATCTGAAAATGTAAACAAAATTGTAATCCAATAAACATGACGTAAGTAGGCTATCATAAATTGATACACTCAATTCCAAATGCAATTTGAAGTCTAAATACAAAAAACAAATCCAAATTAAATTTCCAACAGCAGTATCATAAGACATTTGAAAGTGAAACACTGCAACCTTGAAAACCAAAAAGTGAAACTGAAATTAAACTTATAACAGCAATATCACAAAATCTATATGAAAAGCCACACACAGCATGTCAATAACCAACATGGCAAGACATCACAAGACTATGGGCTAAAGGAGGAAAGGTGAGGTGTTATTGGCTAGCTTCGATGCTATGCGTTTTGCAGTGGACCATTACTGTTGTCACGAGAGATAACTAGTGGTAGAGAGGTGTGTGGAGAGGAGTGAGTGTAGAACAGAACTTCTTTGTGTGATGTCACATGTCGCTTTCAGGGCAGTCCAACCTTGAGGCATAGTCACCAGGCGGCATGCTCACTCCAAATCACCAATGCCACAGTTTTTAGCATATTTTTTTGCATTTGTTTGAATAAACTACAATGTGTCAACCATTTTATTTCCAATGTCATTCATAGACACACTTTTGTCTTTATATTAAGACAGTAATGAGACTTTAGAAAGACTGTCAGGGTAATATTTTGAGCTACAGAATACCATTTCACCTCATAAAGATAATTACCTCGTACCATATTTACTTAATTTTAAGCCACACATTTTTCCCTGAAATATTTTTGAAATGCAAAGGTATGGCTTAAAATTAAGTACCATCAGTTTTTTGGCCTGAAAATTTTTTTTTTGTGCAATTGTACTATTTGTTTGCATAATAATGTTTTGTTGTGGTGCATGACGGTCACGCCAAGAGGTTTTTATTTCTGTGCAAGTCGGGTGTGCAGGTTCCAGGAGGACTCTACTGAGGAGGCGTCTGTATTATTTGACGACGACCTCGTAGTGGACCCTTGAAGAGAGCAGAGTGGGTAGGTCGCCTGCTGGGCACAAAGTCTGTGGTTGCCAGGTGATGCCTCTGGGGGGCTGGGGCAAGGGTTTTGGCTGGCTTACCACTGGAGCCTGTACCCTGGGGCTGTTGAGGGCTCTGCTTCACCTGGGCTGGCTTCTACTGGAGTTGGTGGGTGAGGACACTATCCCCCGTTTGGTCCCGTGGAAGATGTGCGGTGTGCTGGCAGGAACAGGGTTGGCTGGCTCTTGACGNCTGAAATATTTTTGAAATGCAAAGGTATGGCTTAAAATTAAGTACCATCAGTTTTTTGGCCTGAAAATTTTTTTTTGTGCAATTGTACTATTTGTTTGCATAATAATGTTTTGTTGTGGTGCATGACGGTCACGCCAAGAGGNGAGGTTGGCAGGGAGGGTAGTGAAGTGAGGCTTCACTAGGTGTCGGGTGGCCTATGCTTTTTCCCGCGGAGTCAAGCAGCTGAAGGCTGGTATAGGTTGACTACTAAGGGGGTGACGAGTTGAGAGAAAAGCAGCTGTCCTGTGGCCGTTCCTTCTGCTTCCTCGTTGATGGGCGAACGTCATGAGCAGGAAGGTTGTAATGTTCACCCTTTAGAGGGCGGCAAGCAACAATCGCCAAGTTAGTGTGTATACCAGAAGTGGCTTGGTTATTCCTTGTCAGGCCTGGCACCCCCACCGGTGAGTTTATACGCTCTGGAGCGAGCGGGTTAGCTGACTTGGTTGGCCCAAATGCTTTTTGTTGTGTGTCTTTCTAGTGGTTGTTGCTTTACCGTACGTATGTCCCTAGTACCGAAGTACCAGGTTCACAGAATGTATTGTCGTTTAATCTGTGGTGTGGGCGACGTATGTGCAGTCTTGGTTAGGAGCTGCCTGCATTCCTACTCTTGGTAAACAGTTGCCAGCCAAATACGTGGTTCCTTGCCGCTCCCTTTCGGGATGTCACCAAGTTGGGGAAAGGGCACACATTCACTTCACAGCAAGGAAATAGAAGTTAGCTGGAAGACTGGTTTTATTTTCACAATAATAGAACATGGTGACCAGTACTATCTCCTACCTCAACACACACTTGGTGTTCAACAAGATTTGTAAAAGGGGCAAGATAGGTGAAGGGGCCTGTCTGTTGAAAGAGCTTAGCTTGAAAAGCAGATTACAGCAACAATTAAGTAGCCGTGAAAACAACTAAACCCTAATTGCGGATGTTAGTCCTGAAGGGACTCGGGGCATCACGTGTGGTGTATGTGTCGGATGTGGTGAACTTTGACGGCAAGTGTCGGGGTAGCGACGACTTTCAGCTTCACTGGCAGTGAAGGCATCGGAGATTGAAAGTGCTGGTGGAACTTTGGTAGTTCTCGGGGCAGTCCTCAGGAGGACTGTGGCTGTAGTAAAGAGCCATAGCACATCTGGTGCTAAGACGAGCTACTGGAACAACTGACGTTTCTGCTGGGTGTCAGCCCTTATACACCCCGGACTGGGGGGTTCCGTCGTGTCTTGAGCTCTTCGGTTACATTCAGTTGTCACCCTTCGGGTTTGTTTGGGACGGGTGGCGACTCTGTTGCCATCTTTCGGACGATGTAGCGGCAGGGTAGTTTGGCAGCTATGC
>NQII01010190.1:0-10608 GCA_002778355.1 Clitarchus hookeri | reverse complement strand
GGCCCCTCGGTATCTGACGTTTCCCGAGGGGCAATGATGGGCGGGCCTTGGAGGCGGCTAGTCAGGGTTTGATCTCCTCCTGGGCACGCAGAATGCACTTGATGATGCGAAGTTGAAAAAAATACAATGCTGGGAAGCTTCTTGCGTTAGTTATGGCCGTGCCATTTAAAGTGTATACAGAATGACAGGTAATTCACGGATACGGACTGTTCCACACCAATCTGTGATCAGAACTAAGTAGAAAGTACTCTTTGGTAAAAATGCATAAGACCCTTCGTTTACAAGAAAAACTACATGAACGTTCAAAAAATGATTGTAGCAAACGTGTGGTATTCCAATTTGATAAAGATGAGGTGATGTGGCAATGCTGAAACTAATGTGTCAGTTGTGAGACATATGGCAAGGGAATGAACCGAGCTCAGTAGTGCCAAAGAGGCCATGGAGTTTACATGTACTGATTACTGGGATATGGCAATGGCCATGGGTGCATCTGGCAGTCAAGCTCTGTGTATGGTGCATGCATCCAACGTGCGGAAAAGTGCATTGCTATGGGCAGTGCAAACTTCGAACACCTGTTTTAGCATTTTGTATGCTGATGCTGTATGTTGTGCTTAACGTGAAATAAAGTAATTTTATGTACTTTAATGTGGTTTTTCTGTTCAACTAAAGACCTTAAGCTTTTTTTTTCCAAAGAGTATTTTCTACTTAGTTTTGATCGTAGATTCGTGTGATGCAGTCTGTATCCGCAAATTATCTCACAACCTGTGTATTAATACATTAAAATATTAGTTTTCCAATTTTTAAGAGGAGGTAGATACATAAATTAAATAAAATTTTCAGTGAAAGTCTGGAATAAAATGGTTTAGTTAAAGTTGATGCCAGTTGGCAATGTGGTGATTGTGCACTGGCTCAGTATCTCTCTAGACACTAGAGAAATGGAGTCTCCTTAATGATTTATTTTAAGGGCCGTATGGGCCAACAAATTTGGACCCTGGGGGTATCTGGCCCTGGCTCACCAGAGTATGTAGCTTGGGCACTGTGGATTATGTTATCCCTTTTCTGGCCTGCCTGGTGATTGGGCATTTAGGAATAGCTGTGAGTATATTGTTATGCAAAGTCAAAGATACTTTACTTTAGAGGATAAAACGAAGGAACAGTAAAGAAATATATTTTACTAGATTCAGAGGGTGTCCTGTAGGCTCAGGCACAAATGTAAATATACGTAAAGTAATGCAGCAGCGCAGGGGAGAAGATGTTCAAGCATAGTCCAACTAGAAAGGAACTAACTCTTCCTGGGGTCGGTGCCTTGGGGTTGACCCGTGGCGGAGTCCTATCAATTGATTGGCATTGCAAGGTACGCCTCACGATTGACGGCGCTCGGGTCTATAGCGACTTGTGGAGAGGCTCGAGAGTAGTTGAATGAGCAGCGTGATGAGCTACTGTCCTCAACTTCTCCTTTGGACTCACAGCGTTCCCCATGCAAGGCCCTTACGGCTGTCGGTAAGCTGTGTATCCAGCTGGTAGCCTGAGAGTTGGGGTGAACTAATGTGTTTGTTTTCCTCAAACTTCAGAAGCCTCAGAGAAAGGTTTTCTCTCCTCTTGCCACAGTGGCACTAGAGGGTGGCATTACTAGCCAGCGCTAGACACCAGTCATTGACAAGAAGTGGGAGCGCCCTTATTGGGGACCTTGTTCATTTCTCTAACATGATGGTTGTGTGTGCATCTGGAAGTATTTAGGCGGATATGCACATAGAAGGCAAAGTGGGTAGAAAAAGGCTTAAAGCGAAAGAGAATGACCAATCCGCAAAGAGGTAACTGGTAGATATGTGTGTAATTTCATCTGTAAGATTTTACAGAACATTATCTCCGACCTGTGCCCGCTAACATTTGATGGATGAGGGACCAAGTTTGCCAAGCTGTATACTGCTGGGCGGTAATGAGGTTCAAACAGTCTCTTCAGGGTGAGAGCGACCCCAGTACACACTACGTCCAGTTTGGATGAGGCACTCAACACTCAGTAAAGTTTGAGAAGTTTCCATGACATGAGCTTCTACCATGCGTTGAAAAACACAAGTTGATATGCTAACGAAAGTGGAACAAACTAAGTTAAGCAAGTACTGCTGAAAGCAGGCGTTCGCAAGTAGAGTGGAGAGATAGTGAGAGTTACAACTGTAATCTGACCTCCGGCTCTCAGATAACAGCGTGGAGGTTGGCAACTGTTAACTGCCCTTCCTGGAGGGTGTGGAGCGGTACACAGGCAAAATGAGCAACGGCACTCGGCGCTAGGATGTACAAAAGGGGGAGGGGGCACCAGAGGCTGAAGCTTGTGAATGTAACAGACATCGCATGTTGTGCCTCAAGGTGTGCATATTAGATGAAATGGTTCTTAAAAGTTACTTGTTCTACAAACAGAATCATATGCGTGTTGTTTTTTNAAGGTGTGCATATTAGATGAAATGGTTCTTAAAAGTTACTTGTTCTACAAACAGAATCATATGCGTGTTGTTTTTTTGCAGTAATTTCATAACAAAACACATTTAATGCATTCTTTGTAATATGAAACACATCCTCCAGAAAACAACNTTTTTTGCAGTAATTTCATAACAAAACACATTTAATGCATTCTTTGTAATATGAAACACATCCTCCAGAAAACAACGTAAAATGCAGTTGTAGCCAATCGGGCAGATCCATGTTTCAGGTAACAGGATCTGGGGCAACTCACAGTATCTTTACATTTTACAAACATTGCAACCATCTAGCTTGACATTTAGCAACTGGATTTGGAGTGACAACGAAGCTATGTAGTGGTAAGTGCAGTAACTGCACATTGGAGTACCAGTGCATCTATGTAATAGATCACACAGCAACTACATGCTAGTGAAACAGCTTGGCAATTGATCATGTTATTGTACAATTTCATGAGATGTACCACTTCTTGAAAGTATTTTACACAAACACTGCGGTTGTGATTGACATTTGAAACGATTGTGTGTGCATTGACTGTGCGTTCTTTGTTGAACAATGGAATTAAAATGTGGTGTTTCATTTATAGAGACAGAAAAAGTGTGCATTATATTGTTTCTTTAAAACAAAATGTGATTATTTTTGCAGAATAATGGAAATACAGCAATCAGTAAGCTACAGTAGAACCCCGATTTGACAAAATGTCACNGTGATTATTTTTGCAGAATAATGGAAATACAGCAATCAGTAAGCTACAGTAGAACCCCGATTTGACAAAATGTCACAGTTTTCTGAAAATCTTTACTCTAATTTGCTGCATTCGTTAAATCCAAATTTACCTATTTTAACACCCCAACACTAACATATTGTTATGATAACGTGTTTTTTCAGATTAAAACAGTGTTTTGTTGTCTATGATNTTTAACACCCCAACACTAACATATTGTTATGATAACGTGTTTTTTCAGATTAAAACAGTGTTTTGTTGTCTATGATCCAAAATAACACTTTTATTTAAATTAAATATTAACATAATTCACTAGGCAGATGTTCTGCTAATGAAATGGAATCCCAAAAGACCATAAATGATTTGTAGTAGACAAGAAAAAAGTTTAAACATTGTGTACTGCTTTACTTTTTAGTGAGTGCAAAATCCAGTTCCGAAAGCCTTTTTGCACGAAAATTAATTTATTTGTTAACAAAATCTTAATTAATTTCAATAGAAATAGTCTTCTGCATAAAAATATACTACCACAAGACTATAAACAACTTAAGTTGATGAGAAAAAAGTTTAAACATCGAGCGCTGCTTAAATTTTAACGACCGCTGCTTGGTTTTTTAATGAGCGCAAAATCCATTCTCAGTGACATTTTGTGCATAAATCAGATGATTTATTAAATAAATAGAAATTTATTTCAAAAGCATAAGTCTTCTGGATAGTAATACACATCCAACAAGGCCGTCTGTGCACATTCACTTATTGTCAAAAAAACTAAAACAGTTTGGCACGTGCTACTATGGATAAATCTTTTATCATCACACATTTTTAGCCAGTGCAAAGAACTTTCTTACTAAAATGAAATAAATAAGCAAACAAACAAACAATCAATCAATTGCTAGTACACTGCATCGTGATCGTGCCTTCATTTATCCAACTCTATAACAGCCTGTAGTGGCACATATAGTCAGCTACATGCATGTGCACAGCTGATGTGAAGGCCGTCACCCACTTTTCAAGGGCAACTGTGATGACTAGTGCGGGAGAGAAGCAAGGCGGGTTGCGGTGGAAATGGGCGCTGCTGACACACCATTATTATTTACATAATTAATACATATGTTGTATTGGTTTATAATATGTAATAGACAATATAATAGTTTCCACTCATATTTTGAAATTGAAAGTCAAAGTGAGAAATGTATTTGAGTTGTCAATTAATGTANCAATATAATAGTTTCCACTCATATTTTGAAATTGAAAGTCAAAGTGAGAAATGTATTTGAGTTGTCAATTAATGTACGCACAAAACTGAAATTGAAAACAGTAAATAAAATTGCATTCCAATATAGATAAGGTAAGCATGTCGACAACAGGTNCAATATAATAGTTTCCACTCATATTTTGAAATTGAAAGTCAAAGTGAGAAATGTATTTGAGTTGTCAATTAATGTAAGCACAAAACTGAAATTGAAAACAGTAAATAAAATTGCATTCCAATATAGATAATGCAAGCATGTCGACAACAGGTANGCACAAAACTGAAATTGAAAACAGTAAATAAAATTGCATTCCAATATAGATAATGCAAGCATGTCGACAACAGGTAATAAAAGGTCGTCAACAGGCAATACATTCAATCCCAATTGCAATCTATAATCAAAATCTAAGAAGAAAAGCAAAAAATTGAAGTTGTAACAGTACATTTAAAAAACATATCCCAAAAATAAACACCATGCTCCGTACACAACACAAAGCCATATGAAGTAGGAACATAGCATGGTCACAAGATAAAAGGTGCTTAAGGGAGGGAAAGGAAAGATGTGTAACCTGCACTGTTGTTGGCTACCACTGTTGCTATGCACGTGTGATTACATCAAGGGCCACAATCCACAAAAGGCACTTCTGCAGGAAGGCAAACTAACCAACAGAGTACCTGCTGGCACTCGCGTGAACCCGACACATCTTCTCACCTTTGGGGACCAAGGGCAGCGACAGGAGAACGTCTTCCATTGCCTTGAGGGTAGCCATGGGCTCGGATTGAGTGAAGGCTGAGATGAGAAGGGGGCAGGGTGAATAACAAAGGATCCCTTCATGACGCTATGTGTCGAGAGAAGCCCATCATGCTAGGTGCGTGCGCCTTGCGGCGTGCTCAACTCAAAGTCAGTGTAGGCTCAGTTTGTAATAGATTTTGACAAATTTTTTTATTTTTATTTATCTGCAGATGTTTTAAGGGTACCTACTGAAAAATACCTACATATTATTGCAACTGCTTAGTGAATGTATCTTTAATATGTTTTTAGTGCACCTTATTACATTTTAACGAGGATATTTTATTATTTTCATAAATTTGGTAATTTTTTGACTATTCGTGAAAAGCTTCATGTAAGATTGCTGTTTTCATTACTTACATGTGCGTTATATTGGGGTTTGATTGTATTTGAAATCTATGACTCAAACTTGGGTCACTGGAGAGAAGCATGCAATGCACTTATTTGCTTCCAAAACAAAGTACAATAGATCCCTACTGTTAAGACCCCTCACGGTTTCCAGGAATAATGTTATTAGTAAGGGATGGTCCTAATAGAGGTTTTGAAAAATTTGACCGATTTTGACCCACCTCAACCCGTATACATCAAAATGTGGGTGGTATCTACTTTTAAAAATGCACTGCTTGGAGTACATTGTTTGACAAGAGANCTTATTACATTTTAACGAGGATATTTTATTATTTTCATAAATTTGGTAATTTTTTGACTATTCGTGAAAAGCTTCACGTAAGATTGCGGTTTTCATTACTTACATATGCGTTATATTGGGGTTTGAAATCTATGACTCAAACTTGGGTCACTGGAGAGAAGCATGCAATGTACTTATTTGCTTCCAAAACAAAGTACAATAGATCCCTACTGTTAAGACCCCTCACGGTTTCCAGGAATAATGTTATTAGTAAGGGATGGTCCTAATAGAGGTTTTGAAAAATTTGACAGATTTTGACCCACCTCGACCCGTATACATCAAAATGTGGGTGGTATCTACTTTTAAAAATGCACTGCTTGGAGTACATTGTTTGACAAGAGANGACCCGTATACATCAAAATGTGGGTGGTATCTACTTTTAAAAATGCACTGCTTGGAGTACATTGTTTGACAAGAGACATGCACTGTGTAGCGACTTATTTTTCGGCTGTTTTCCCTTAAATTTCCAACTTATTTTTACAGAATTTTTGTGATTCCTCAAAAATGGGATTTTATAACGAGAGATAGAGGCTTAATAAAAGGAGTGGCAACAGTGAGAGT
Organism: Clitarchus hookeri; assembly: GCA_002778355.1. Classification (NCBI taxonomy): domain Eukaryota; kingdom Metazoa; phylum Arthropoda; class Insecta; order Phasmatodea; family Phasmatidae; genus Clitarchus; species Clitarchus hookeri. The sequence goes on along the minus strand of NQII01010190.1, from coordinate 4,127 downwards.
CTACTGTATTCTCTTTTGGCAGAGTGAAATATATTTTCTTTAGAGGAAGACCATACCTGATGAAGGCAAAATTAAACTTCTTACTGAAATTAAATTTTATACTGAAGTGGTGATTCTACCTGTGGTCTCATACATATACCAATAACTTTCCCAGTATTTTCCCCAAAAAAATTTGACACAGACTAGAATCTATGGCGACTTAAGAATGAAGTAGATATAGCAACTGTCTTTATATAATAACAGTAAAAAGTTAGAGAATATGGCCCCAATCATAGTAGCACATGTATCCTGTCACAAGATAGTAAAACAGGATACTAAAGGTGCTCTTCTCCTGTGATACAGGAGGGAAAATATTGTTCTAATGCCATGAATATAACATTTTCTTCTTGGTGCACAATTTTTTATGTTAATGCAGCACACCAAGAGCCATTCACCGAAGGCAAACAAAACAGAATAGTGAGGAAATTTAAATGTATAGAGAAGCAGCTGTATGTGTGTGTACCTGTGAGGAGAAGTTTTGTTGGAAATGTCTTGTTCTGACTGCTGTTCCAACAGGTACTCACAATTGGTAATTGCATCTGTTGAGAAGTTGAAAATGATGCATGATCTTCCTATTGACTGTGATGTCCTGGAATCAGCAGTGGACCAGCTGTGTCGTGACTCCAGGAACATTCTTGAAAAACAGTAAGTTATGCAATATTATGCCAAGACTGATTCAAATAGAGTTTTTTCATTGAAATGTAAAAGATTTTAACTCTTATAGAGTTAGCAGCAATTTTTCATTATAGCTAGGGCCCCACTTTTACAGTAAATAAAATGAGGTGATTTTGTCATTAAAATTTTAACATTTTGTCAAATAGCCAAAAAATGCATGCATTATTATTAAAACATGAATCTGTGGTTTTTGTAATGATTTTGCTCAAACTAAATGGAATTTGTTATTCATTCTTTTAATAAGTACCTATTTAAGTGGAAAACATATAGTCATTTTTGTGCGATAAATCATTTTCTTTATCGAGACATGTAAAACTGCCCAAGAACATTCACTAGAATTTGAATTTTACAAGATTTTTACAGCACCCACATACAGTTTTTATTTCATTTGTAGATGGAAATATTTTAAATAATTCCTGTTCATTTCAGTTTTACTTCAACAGAAATCCACAACCTAACTACAAAATACTAGTATGTAAATATTTTATTTGTGATAAAATAAATATACTCCTTACATAGTAAAAATAAGTGGCAGAAACATATTTGTTTTTGTTTTCATGGCAATATGAAAATTACAGAAATTTTCTTCCAATGCAGTTGNATAAGTGGCAGAAACATATTTGTTTTTGTTTTCATGGCAATATGAAAATTACAGAAATTTTCTTCCAATGCAGTTGGCTTTTTATTTATTATGTCCTCCACTATCACTAAATCACTGTGCATATGGCACAGCAGTGTTTAAGCACTTGTCTTTTCCTGCCCACTCAATGGTTACGTCAAAGTTTTGCACTTTGGTCAGTTAAAAAAAAAGAAAAANATAAGTGGCAGAAACATATTTGTTTTTGTTTTCATGGCAATATGAAAATTACAGAAATTTTCTTCCAATGCAGTTGTCTTTTTATTTATTATGTCCTCCACTATCACTAAATCACTGTGCATATGGCACAGCAGTGTTTAAGCACTTGTCTTTTCCTGCCCACTCAATGGTTACGTCAAAGTTTTGCACTTTGGTCAGTTAAAAAAAAAGAAAAACCTTCACTTTCAAACTTTAAGGCACAATCTAAAACAGTAACTATTTTTGGCATTCTTAACCGGTTTTGCGCGACATAAGCAGCCAACTACAATCACTAATAGTTGCAAGAACCTAATCACAAAGCACAGTAAAGTTAGTAGTGTTTACAAATACAGTGCAAATGTTTACTGCGTAATTATTACATTCCACAAAAAAAATATTTATATGTGTGATATATAAACGTACTATTTACTTTCGTTATATCGCCAACAATATTGGTTAGATATGTATGTTTATAAATAAAGTACATGTAGGCATGATTGTGCTCATGAACGAGCGCCAGCGATTCTGCTCAGTATGTATCGAATTTTACGTGCAACGATAATCTTTCGACCTTGCTACCAATCAATTTATGAATTGTTGTGACGTAAATTTTGTTTACGTTTTTATAGTCAACAACATGATGACCACGCAAATAGTTTTGTTGTCTGCACATATGTGAAGTAAATGAGAGATAGTGCTGTATAAGAAATAGAAAATTATAAAACTTAATGTTTAAAAGAATTTTCATGGTAAAAGAAGCTTGCACTGTGGTTTTAGATACACTTACACAAGCAATTTCATCTGTGTTTCACGAATACTGGAATTATTTCATAATTTCACAAATAAACATCATTTTTCAGTATTTCACATTATTTTGTGTTAATTTGTAGTTTACAAAAATTTCTAGTTCCTATTATAGCTGTTGGGTTATGCTGCTGAAGAAATAGTAGTGGATTCTGAGAAGAACAGTCTGTGAACTGTAGCTGTGTGTGTGTGTGTGTGTGTGGGTCTCTCTCTCTCTCTCTCTCTCTCTCTCTTTATGTGTGTGTGCATGCACGTGTGTGTGTGTGCGTGTGTACAAAGACTGTGGTTCTTATAATTTTTACTACCTGTCTCATTGTTTTCTACCTTGTCNCGTGTGTGTGTGCGTGTGTACAAAGACTGTGGTTCTTATAATTTTTACTACCTGTCTCATTGTTTTCTACCTTGTCGCCTTCCTTTCCAAGCAGGGAGGTAAAAAGATTACTTAACCCATTGTATATCTTGTAGGCACTCTTAGTAGCTATGTTGCGTAACCCTTTTCCATTTACTGCAGATGTTGCAACTAAAATATTTTTTTCCTTAACACTACCCTGTCAAGGCCACCACTTTGTAAACTGACGACCCAAACAAGAAAGTGTTTACTTCACATTAAATATAGTTATCTTTCAACAATCCGACAAAATGGTGGATGACTAGTTGCCAAACACCTTTTTTCCCAGTGTGGGGCTATCATAATAAACATCCATCAATACATCAATGTTGTGATCCTGTCTAATAATATGACAAACCTGTACTTATTTTACTGCTGGGCTGTTACACAAATGTAGTTCTCAAAATGATTACGAGTCCAGGCGTCCAGCCAATCAAGGCTCCCTCTTTCATGCTGGCTCAGCCCTCAGTTCCTTACACACAAAGGCATTACCCAACAATCCTTTCTGATAACTTCCTTCGCGGTATGCTTTACAGGTGGTCGTGTAGCTCCCAGCCCAATGCTGAGGCATAAGGTAAGATAGTCAAAGAGTGGGGAAGAGAGTGGGTATTCTGTAAGGAACAGCACATGCTGCATAGTTAGCAAAGCATGTAAATGTTTGTAAGTAGTCCTGGGCTGACCTTCTGGAAATTCGACCTCTTTCCAGCGTCGGTGCCCTGACGGGCTCCCAGCCCCTTCCTGGGTATTCTGGAGGAACAGGATCTATGTAGCTTATCCTGTTGTCCCCACAAAGGTTCATGAACACGTGCACCTCACACTTTATAACCATTACATCTCAGTTCTCCAGCAACTGCAAGGCTCAAGACAGCCACAGCAACCAAGCATTCAAGACCCACAGCAGTAGAACTGGGGCCTAACCCACAAGGTTTGAGTAATCAGCTCAGTTTATAACCACCACCAACCTCCCAGTGAGAGTTTGTAGCCCACATACTCATGCATGCACATGCACACACATACACACTCTCTCTCCCTCCCTCTCCCTCCCTCCTTCTATCCCCCTCTCACCCTCCCCTTCTCTCTCTCCCACCCCTCTCCCTCCTCTCTACCCTCCCACTCACCCTCTCCCTCTACCCCTCTTCCTCTCTTTTTCAGGTGACCCTGCTCTCAGCCCACTGGAGGATGGGCCCAGGGTAAAATTTTGGTGATAGTTATGGATCTGAAGGTTGCCAAGGTAGGATGCAGTTCTGGCAAGTCATACTGTAGCAAAGTTATGTAAAAGGTAAATCCTGGTTGGGTACAAAAATCCTAGCCTTAAAGGATTAACCAAGGTTTACCAGTCAGAGTAAGCATAGCTTGCTGGCTACTGGTCTGGCTAATATTACTCAT
>NQII01010189.1:20212-38975 GCA_002778355.1 Clitarchus hookeri | reverse complement strand
TGAAAGCCGTTCGAGCGGGTAGGGGGAGAGAAGGTACGGTAGTTCTAACTGCGGCCACTGTCGCCCACCCGGCTGGCTTCACCGCGAGACCGGAACGACCAACTTGCTCTCAGGTAGGCGGGCGTCTTAAAAATCCCATTTCCAAAATGTTCGGTTAAGACAGTTAAGAGGTGTTCTGCGTTGGCAGTACCCAATTAAGAAGTAAAACCACCTTGGTTTCACATGTGATTCTACATGTATAACGTGGTGTCGGGAAATACTGAGAATTATTCCTGCTTCTATTCATGGACGAACACCTGGTGACCAGTGGAGAATCCTACCCCCTCGGTAAGCTTCCATTAAAGTCGTTAGTATACAACAGTATACGCGCACTCAAAGATGTTCAAAATGCAGATTTTTAAACTCTATTGCGAGTTTGGTGTCACCCAAGATAAAATTTGTACCCATGAGTGCTGGTGTAGACGAGCTTTCTGGTGCTCTCATCCCTTGCTCATTACACATGATCAGTAATTAAACGTGACTGGTATTCTTAGATGTAAATCTTATGTCAGCATGCATGCAAGCTGACCACCAGTTTGCCTACAGGCATGAATATGAAGTCCTAAATGAACACAATAGAAAAATTTGAATACATGATATATTTTCCAATAAAATTTTTTTCTATAAATTCTTATAGTACTACTTATTTTTGAAAAACGTTAGACTCAATAAGCATTAATACACCCGTCGAGTAAACTACCACCAGATATATGCTATGCAATTGTATCTTTGCCTTTCACCTGAATAGGGTACTTGTGCAGGTGTGCTTTATATAAACTTAATACAAACAGGTATGAAGAGTACAAGAGTAATTTTAAAAGCTTTAAATTGACTGATATTTAAAAAAACATTTTGTGGCCTTCCTATAAAAAATTGTAGTTTACATATTAAAAATTAAGCCGCCCGCCCACCTGGTGCACGAATTGCGTTGTTAAATGTTTGAAACGCATGAGTTTTAGTAAACTAACTCTTGAGGAAGATCGTAATCTGTTTCGAACAAAGTTTTCATGCTTCATGTTAACTTTAATTGCAACTTTTAATTATCAAAAACACCGCAAGCGCCTTTTAGCTTTTCAAAATACTGTAATTTCAAACTGTTGAATATATATATTTGCATAATATTAGAACTGAAACAGTATAGTAGTTATTAATTATATATATATATATATATACACAGGATAACTCGCATAACACTGTGACCTGAAATAATACCTATATAGAACAAAATATTGCCAAACGATTTGCACAGGATGGTTTCCACATAAGGGGCTCATAAATTGAGAGAATAAACACACTCATGTAAAGTATGAAAGTACTCCTTTCAACAGAAAGTTATATTTATTTTTATTGGATGTACATAGTTTCCCTGACGCATTATTATAAACTAGGAGCACAATTATGAATAACAGAAGTTGTTGCAGGTTCGGAACCCAATGCTTGCTGAGATAAAACCGACGTAAGTATCGGTAGACTGCGTCACCATTGTTATGCACATTAACGCATGACCTTCAGCTACTACAGCCACCAAAGAAACAGACGACTGTCGTGAACCATGAGCGACACATAAAGGGCATTCGTAGATCTGGTCGTGTCCACAATCAAATGTACCTACAATGGTATTATACCGTGTCAAATACTGAAATGCTAACACAAATATGCGTACTAGCTCACATTGTATCGATGGTACTGTACAGCAACCTGATTGACTAATACATACTTATGTACTTACACAATACACATGGTATTATATCGTTAACAGGGGTGTTCCCACGTAATGGTGTCACTGAATTAGAGGATCACCTCACTCCAGTAAACTATCCACGTACCCCTTTCAAAACTACATGGTATGTTTATGAATGAAACCTGAATGTTTTACTTTCCCTATGAGAAACGAGGCGCAAAATTACGGATAACAGAATTGGTCCAAAGTATTGTGGATAGGAATGGTGGTAGTGGGGATACAGTCTATGACATTGCATCATTTGTGCGATTCGTGTCGGTCAGACACAGAGTACAGTGCAGTGCTCAAGGTTGTTGATTGTTCCTGCGTAGTCTAATATATGTGCTTGTTCAATATGGCTAACAGTTGGCACATGCAGCTATGTACTATAATGCAGAAAAACTGAAATATTCTTCCTGTATGGTGAATGTCATACAAATGCAATAAGAAGGGTGGCAATGTACACGGAACGATACCCTGATCGACGGCGTCCGTCATCTCGTACAATCGCCAACATCTGCAGTGCTCTAGTAGAAACAGGAAGCTGTAACCCACAAATGCGTTAATGAATAACGACTGCAACTAATGAAAGACACGAAGTTGGTGTTCTGGCCGCTGTAGCGCACAACCCACATGTGAGTACACGGCAGATTGCACGTGCTGCGGGAATACGTCACGCCAGCATTAGCCGCATTTTACGCCGCCATGTATGTCATCCATACCACTTGTCACAGCATCAAGAGCTGCACGGACATGATTTTGATAACCGCGTTACATTCAGTCACTTAGTACTTCAGCAGCTGTAGGACAATAATTCATTCCTGAGTACAATTTTCTTTACATATGAAAAAACGTTCACGGATCATGGAAATGTCAATTTACGAAACATGCACTACTGGAGCATCGAAAACCCACGCTGGCTGTGTCCGATTGACCATCAACGACAGTGGCATGTGAATGTTTGGTGTAGTATCGTGGACTATCGTATCAGAGGCCCATGTTTCCGTCCAGGAATATTAAATAGAGCACGAAAGGCATCGTTTATCCGCTTCAGTCTACTAGGTCTGCTCGAGGACGTGGGACTGGACACCCGTCTATCAATGTGGTTCCAGCACGATAGTTACCCGCCCACTCCACCCATGGTAAAGGGGGGTACTGAGTGCTACATTTCCAAATAGGTGGATAGAGCGGGGTGATCGTGTTGGGAACTACTGTGGTCCGTGAAACGCTCTCTTGTTGAACGTCTCCACAAGTGCACAGATGAACAGTGGACATTTTAAACATCTAATTAAGTGGTCCACTAGAGTTCCAGTGGTGGTCCGTTTGGAACGGTAAATACATGACTTTTTGTGCCAAGGGTACATACTTCTAAGGTTGAATTAGGTGTGTAATGAACAGTACAACACGATGTTTATTCTGTTATGCACACAAGTGCGTATTGTTCAATCAGTTTACTGTACAATACCGTTGATACAATGTGCGCGAACATGCGTATTTGTGTTAGCATTTCAGTATTTCATACTGCATAAAACCATTGTAGGTACATTTGATTGTCGACACGACCAGATCTACGAATGTCCTTTATGTGTTGCTCATGGTACACGACAGGCGTCTATTTGATGACTGTAGCAGCTGCAGGTCACACGTTCATGTGTACCACAGTGGTGACTCAGTCTACAAATACTTACGTCGGTTATATCTCAGCAAGCATTGTGTTTAGAAATCTGCAAACACTTTCGTTATTCATAAATGAGCACCTAGTTTATAATAATGCGACAGGGAAACTATGTACGTTCAATTAAAATAAATATAACTTTCTGTTGAAAGGGGTACTTTCATACTTTACAGGAGTGTGTTTATTCTCACAATTTGTGAGCCCCTTACGTGGAAACAATCCTGTGCAAACAGTTTATCAATATTTTGTTCGGTCTCGGTATTTTTTCAGGTCGCAGTGTTAGGTGTGAGGACCTGTATATGCATATGCACACACTATTACATCAAATAATCTAGCAAAAATTATATTCTCATTTACTTCAACAGTGTTGTTTTAATAATTAATACCATACGAGTATAGCAATAAATTAACACTTGAAATCAACACTTCAAACTCTATAAATATTCTATAAAATGTAATACCCGACGATATGTTGAACAGAAGCTTCGGTATTTTTTAACTACTGCATTTCTGTGAAACTGAATGCAGCTACTAATGATGCGACATTGGTATGAACTTTGTATAAATTTTGTCAGTCATTGTGAGATAAAATAACATAACTTCTGTTAAGTTACTGTAATATGTTCTGTAGTTTTACAAAAATTAACAAATTAACGATTTTTATAGGACTAACTTTCTTTGCCAGATTAACATGGAACTATTAAAAATGCTGCATTGTATTGGGAGTCATATCCGTTTATGCGATCTCACATATTAAATATACATATTCATGTAAAAATTACATTACTCTTTGGCATATCTAACCGTTTACACAACCGAGCATTAAAAAACAAACGTTTACATACTGGCATGTTATCACTTTTTTGTAAATATGGTATTGTTGCAGGATGCATATTGTGCCATTTGATAACAGCAATTTCTTATCATTTCTCAAAGATGTGAGTACAAAGATACTTGAAACCCTCAACAATTGTATAACTAATTCCATGGAGGAGGTGGCGACAGCCTATTAATTTTCATGTAGGGCACCCTTGCAGTATGTTCTATTGTAATAACGTAAGTCAGCCAATAAAAAAATTCGCACATTCCGAAACGCCTCAAAATCTGGACAAGATGTGCACAAAAATCGTACCTTTTAACAACGCCGATGTAGTTGCTGTACTCACTTCATAAGAAAATTCTGGAGTAGCTGTACCACACCACACCGTCTGCAGATTTTTGGTCAAATAATTAAACATATCCGGTGATTTCTGGCCTCTTTAAATGTAATGGAGTATGCTCCATCACCAATGTGAGTTTGTATTTTATTGTGTCATGGTAAGACTTGTTGCTTTCCAGCTTTGACTGTGTGTTCTCTTTGGCGGTTGACTCCTGTCGTCAAGCCTGCCTGCAGCGCATGAATGTTTGGCAGGTTGCAGCGGGAAATGTGAAGAGGCCACCTGCCTGAATTATGTGTGATTGGCTCTTTTATTTTATCGAATTAAAAAGGTGGTTTATATAGAGTGTGCTGACGCTGGACCTGGGGTCTCTAGGGAAGGGGTGTGCATGGAGGAGGCCGCTGGGTAGTATAAATAAGAGTGTGGCTTAGGGGATCGGGGAGATCAACGCCGAGTTACTGGGAGGCTCGGCCGGAAGGAGGAGATAGTCGCCAACACTGGGACTCGGGTTCGCTGATGAGGAGATGCTGCGGAAACATCGGTCTACGATGCAGAATTTGAGTATAGGTTGGGACTCTGTTAATTTCTCACTGGTAAGGCGGGACTTACACTGAGGCGACAAAAGTCATGCGATACCTCCTAATATCGTGTCGGACCTCCTTTTTCCCGGTGAAGTGCAGCAACTCGATGTGGCATGGACTCAACCAGTCGTTGGAAGTCCCCGGCAGAAATATTAAGCCATACTGCCTCTATAAACGTCCATAATTGCGAAAGTGTTGCCAGTGCAGCAGTTTGTGCACGAACTGACTTCTTGATTATGTCCCATAAATGTTCGATGGGATTCATGTCGGGCGATCTTGGTTGCCAAATCATTCGCTGGAATTGTCCNCAGACACAAAACCCAATATTTACTGTAAAAAAATGTATAAACATGATGCAATATGACGAGTTTGTCTAGTCTCCAGATAATAAACTCATCATCACGTAAAATACTGCAGGCACCACGTTCCCGCATGAACACACATTCATATATGTGTAAAATATATACACTGAGGCGACAAAAGTCATGGGATACCTCCTAATATCGTGTCGGACCTCCTTTTTCCCGGTGAAGTGCAGCAACTCGATGTGGCATGGACTCAACCAGTCGTTGGAAGTCCCCGGCAGAAATATTAAGCCATACTGCCTCTATAGAAGTCCATAATTGCGAAAGTGTTGCCAGTGCAGCAGTTTGTGCACGAACTGACTTCTTGATTATGTCCCATAAATGTTCTATGGGATTAATGTCCGGCGATCTTGGTTGCCAAATCATTCGCTGGAATTGTCCAGAATGTTCTTCAAACCAATCGCGAGCAGTTGTGGCTCGGTGATATAGCGCATTGTCATCCATAAAAATTCCATCGTTGTTTGGGTACATGAAGTCCATGAATGACTGCAAGTGGTCTCCAAGTAGCTGAACATAACCCTTTCCAGTTCAATGATCGGTTCCATATAAAAACAGCCCACACCATTATGGAGCCACCACCAGCTTGCANAAGTAGCTGAACATAACCCTTTCCAGTTCAATGATCGGTTCCATATAAAAACAGCCCACACCATTATGGAGCCACCACCAGCTTGCACAGATCCTTGTTGACAACTTAAGTCCATGGATTCGTGGGGTCTGCGCCACACTCTAAACCTACAATAAGCTCTTACTAACTGAAATCAGGACTCATCTGACCAAGTCACGGTTTTCTAGTCGTATAGGGTCCAACCGATATGGTCACGAGCCCAGGAGAGGCACTGCAGGTGATGTCGTGCTGTTAGTAAAGNAAAATTCCATCGTTGTTTGGGTACATGAAGTCCATGAATGACTGCAAGTGGTCTCCAAGTAGCTGAACATAACCCTCTCCAGTTCAATGATCGGTTCCATATAAAAACAGCCCACACCATTATGGAGTCACCACCAGCTTGCACAGATCCTTGTTGACAACTTAGGTCCATGGATTCGTGGGGTCTGCGCCACACTCTAAACCTACAATCAGCTCTTACTAACTGAAATCAGGACTCATCTGACCAAGTCACAGTTTTCCAGTCGTATAGGGTCCAACCGATATGGTCACGAGCCCAGGAGAGGCACTGCAGGTGATGTCGTGCTGTTAGTAAAGGCACTCGAGTCGGTCTTCTGCTGGCATAGCCCAGTACAGCCAAAGTTCGCCGCACTGTCCTAATGGACACGTCCGTCGTACGTCCCACATATATTCCTGCGGTTATTTCACGCAATGTTGCTTGTCTGTTTACACTGACCATTCTGCGCACACGTTGTTGGTCTCGGTCATTTAGTGCAGGCGATCGGCCACTGTGTTGTCCATGTTGGGAGGTTATGCATGAAATTAGGCATTCTCGGCACACTCTTGACACTGTGGATCTNGTTGTTGGTCTCGGTCATTTAGTGCAGGCGGTCGGACACTGTGTTGTCCATGTTGGGAGGTTATACATGAAATTAGGTATTCTCGGCACACTCTTGACACTGTGGATCTCGGAATGTTGGATTACCTAACCATTTCCGAAATTGAAGGTCCCATGCGTCTAGCTCCAATTACCATTCCGCGTTCAAAGTATATTAATTCCCGTTGTGCGGCCATAATCACGTCAGAAACCTTTTCACATGAATCACTTGACTACAAATGAAAACGCAGCCAATTCACAGCCCATTTATACATTTTGTACGCGATACTACTGCTATCTGTATATTTGCATATTGCTATCCCATGACTTTTGTCACCTCAGTGTTTATTATTCTGCAGAATAGTGTTGAGGACTTAAGTCTCCGGCAGTGGTGCGTCGGGATTTAGGATATTTCCGCTGAATAGAGGGAAAGACTTAACCTCTGGCAGTGATGAGTCAAGACTTAAAATATTTCTGCAGAGTGGAATGATGGACTTAGTCCTTGCAATGGTGAAGAGGGACTTAGAATCTGGCAGAGATGAGTTGGACTTGATAAATATCAGGCCGACTGAAGTAAAGGACTTTGTTTTTGGCAGAAGCGCATGAGGACTTTGCCTTCGTTTTGCGGGACAGTGAACTTAAGTTTTGGATACCTGTTGTGGAACTTAGCCTGAAATTTGGCGAATGCGATATTTCTTACTAAGAAGAAAGGATTTCGGACTTCGATTTGCTGCGGACATAGTTGGGGATCAGGGACTTCGGGAATACTCAAGAGTATAAATGAAATTGTCTTGTATAACTGTATGTTTCTTGTGGATATGCATGAGCTCTGCCTACATCCTGGGTGTACCGGTGGGGGCAATACCCTCAGGCTCATGCATATGGTCGTGTGTGTGTGAATGTGAGGTTTGGGTGTGTGGTGAATGAGCACTTCCTATGTCCTATTGTTGTACCGACGAGGGCAATACCCTCAGGTTCAGATATTTGTGGAATTGTGTAATGGTATTTGTGTATGGAAAAGGGAATAATTTTGAATTTCTTTTGGGATCCTTTTCTTCTAGAGNTGGAATTGTGTAATGGTATTTGTGTATGGAAAAGGGAATAATTTTGAATTTCTTTTGGGATCCTTTTCTTCTAGAGACCAAAGACCTCGCCAATTGTTTCAATAAGAATTGGTGTTGTTTTTTTAAATATTGTATGTGTTCAGTAATGAGTGGTTTTTCTGACACATTGCCGTATGTTTTAAAATATGTTTTATTGAAATCCTAAATGTATATTGTGAATTATTTGTTTTAAAATATTCAGAAGGAAAAGAATATGAGACCAAAATTAAACAAAAACAAAACTAATCAGTTTTTGTATATTTGTGTTTACAACCACACATTCTGGTCAGCAAGATAAATCAATTATCAATTACTATGATTTGAAAGGTTGTGTGATATATGCTTCCCATACCCGTCCTCTTCCTGGATAGTGGTAGGTAGGCGGAGGTTGGGAGAGAAGTTGTGGCGATATTGAGAACCTGTCACATAAATGAGAATGACGTAATAACCACAATGAATTGCTACGTTAGGGCCGATTGGTCCGTTTCTATAGACCTCGACGTTAACATGTCGTCGAGCCCAACCTATCTAGCTATCTACCTACTGTGACCTAGCTATAGCCCAGCTTCTATGCACACCATTGCTAATATTTTATTTGTTAAAGTAGTCGACGATACGTTGAAACAATGCAACATGTATAACATAGACTACTAAATATCAATGCCGTTTTACTCTGGCAATAATGAAGTAATTTTGAAATGACCGTTATGTAAATAGACACAGTCAATGTGTGGTGGCATAATAGGACATGCTTCAAACTGCTGAAGTGTTCATAAAAATTTACACTGGCTGATTAAGGCAGTTGTGAATAAGCAAAACACCGGTAATAACAGTCATTGTTAATGTTGTTTTACAATTGAATACGATGTTTTAGAATTAAATATGTTTCATCCAACATTTGCAAAATTGCCCATGTAAAACACTACTGCGCATGTGTCTGTAAATTCATGACTTTTTTTTTAGAGTATGTATTGATGTCTTTCCTTTGTGATAATTATTTTTTTCGCAGAAGTACTGCTCTATATTCCTCAATATATTTAAAGTAAACTATTTTAATCTATTTTGTTACAAAAAAATTAGTATTACTTTATACCTTCCACTACTTTAGGAAAATTCTTGCACTGCATTAAGTTTAAAGACCTCCCATGTATATTATATGGCATATTTTAGGACAGGCGACAGGAGCTAAAATTAATAGTTTACAAGTCAACTGAATGTTGCGAAAGTATTCGTGAGAAAATTGTTGCATGCCTAAAATCGCTCAAATTCTCTGTTCACTCCCTTCAGCCGAATAGTTTCATGTACAGGCGATACTGTTACATTCTGGAGTAAATACAGTACGGTTCTGTTCTCGGGTATTCAAGTAAAGAAATAGGTTGGCTCTTGAGCCACCATACACCCTCCACTTCGATTATTTAAATGTGATAACAGCGAATATTTTGTATAATTTGGTATATTATCTTAGTGTTTTCATGATATAATTGTTTGTCAGTGCCTCAGTGCAGTAATAATACTAATGTTGTTCGTGTACACACAAAAACCGCACATTTGGATTTTAAATTGGAGTTTTAATGCTGCGAAGGTATTCAACATGCTAAGGATTCAGCATAGTGAATAATTCTGGTTTCGGCATTGTGGTCAAGTCATGTTTCGGTGTTGAGATCAATCAATTTTTCGGCATTGTGGTCAATGTAGGTTTCGGCGTTAGTGCATTCAGCATTGTGGTATTTCGGCGTTAGCGTATTCGGCGTTGTAGTATTTCGGCATTGTGGTACAGTTGAAGGTTTAATTTACGGAACTAGTGACATTCTTGTAAGTTGGTTCTTGTGGTACTCCTGCAGCAGGATTTTTCGGCGTTGTTGTATTTCGGCATAGTGGTACACAGTATTTTCCTTCCTTTCGGCATTATGGTCACTTCTGCTTTCGACGTTGTGGTTTTTGGCATTTTGTACGTTCGGCATTGTGGTGCAGTCCCCAACCTTAATTTGAGGCTTTATTAACATTAACACTTCAACAGTATATTTTAAATTATAGTTAAATAAGACATTTTTATTATTGTTAACATTATTTACTTTGTCACAACTTAATTAATATTACTACAATGTAAACTTTTAAATAAATGCCACACTAGTAATTATTTGTTGCAAGAACATTAGACTTTTTTCTGTGTCGGGAATGGGGTGGTAATGATACATCAGTTGTCCATTGGTTGCTGCCGACCAAGAAAAAAAAACATTTGTTGGTATTTTTTGTGCTATTTTAAAATCATTTTCTAAAAAAAATTCAATATATTTTTTTTCGATTTTTCTTGGTTTTCTCTCATTTTCCTCATTTTTCCGTTTTTACGATTCTATGAGTTTCAAGACAACCGGAAGTCAAACATGACCTCCTGATCTGTGGTCACACCGGCTCATGAAAAATGTGTCATCGTTCTGCTTAAACTCATGCAGACTCGGGCGGCCATTTTCTTAATAATCCTCAAAGTGACGCCCACACATATTAAATATAAATTATTCAAAAAGTATTTGTTTACGTTGTTAAGGAATAAAATGCGGTTTTGCGTAAAACCAGCAATTTTTGAAGCAATTTTGGTGTCAAATCACTCATATTTGTCAAGGCCAAGGAAAATTGCATTCAATATAGCAGTCTTGATGTCAGTGACGGAGAGGCGGGTTAAATCAAAATCTCATTTTAGATGCTAGTTGTCCTAGAAACTACATTTTCCCTCTACATCTACTATTACAATAAAGAGCATTTTTTTCATTTTCATTCAAAATGTAGCTATTACCATTTTCTATTAACCATCCAAATTCCCTACTACATATAAGTAATAAAACTTGCTTACATAAATATCCTCACCTAGTTGAACAGTCGTGTATTCATAGGGATGCTCCCATATAGTTTATTTGAAAGATGTGTAGATTGTCTGTGAGACATCCCAAAAAATTTCTAGCATATATTCTTTGACAACTTTAATTCCATTTAGTGTAATATAATAAATGGCAGGTTGTAATATTTATTTTCTATGGCCAGTTTTATTTGAAAGGAACGATGTAAATAATAATTTTCTGTATGCTTCTTTAATTCCGTACATACCCATCTGGATACGAAACTATTAGTTGAAGAGTTACAATGTTTTAAGTTAAAATATTTCTTGCAGGATAGTAAACTTGTTGCGCAGTCGTCCATAATGGAACATTTACACAATGTAGAATGCGATCCAGGTAATACCGAACACCCGGGTCAACTATTAAATAAATAAATCAACGAAATGGTTATCTGTAAGTTCCACACCTTCGGCACAATCATTCTAAAATATAAAACAAAATGCATTTATGATTTAAGTATACAGATAAATTTATGTTAGGTAAAATTATCAGTTTTACATTCTATGCACAAAACGCGACGCAACCTATTACAAAAATTAGTTTTTAACTATAAAGTATGTTTATGAATATTGAATTAAACTTAGGAATAACTATTGTTTGAATATTACTGGTGTGACCTATCTGGCACATTAAACGGTTGGCACAACTTATATAGAGAAAAAAATTCTGCATATATATTTTTCCGCTTTCAAGAAATAATCTTATTTATATTCATAATGTATAGTTTCCGAAAGAGACGAAAAGATTCAACGGTTATTTACGCAGCCACTTTTCAGTAGAGAATATTCAAATAGGGGACGTGCGGCAAACATTTATCGTTTCGTTAAAACAACAACATAATGTGGTCACCGCTGAAAGTCTCATATAGGCTGGTTATCGACGGTAAGACTGCGCAACAAGAGTGCAGAGGTGATGAGGCATATAAGGCATATGATGAATTTGCCTGGATCGCCTACTGAATTTAAAATTGTGAAATAAATAAAATATGATAAATATGTTTGTCTGCAGTTCTATTGTAATTTCGTAGTGACACATTTTAAGCTGATAGAATGATTATCGTAAATTAAAAAAAGACTAATATGACACATAACAGTTTTTATTAATTCAACATGTTAGATATCAGGAATACTAAACAATGCGTTAGTTATTTTTATCAGCACTAAGGATATAAATTCTGATATTCTGTAAGCATTTCAATGGCAGTGATTCGTCTTACATGTTCGTAGGAAAGCTACAGTTAGAAAGAATTTCAAATAAAATAGTTAGTGTTGCATATTCTGATATCACAAATAATAAACATACTGTAAATATTGAAGTTACTGAATAGAATAAAAATGATGATACGGGCATAAGAGATTAGAAACGGAGCCAACTGCCGCCATCTTGTAATTTCCCTTTTTTCCTCCAAATTTCTCCTTTGCCTTAAAATGTTCCTTCTTTCCCTTATAATTTTCGGTTTATTCCACAAAAATCACCAATCCCCCATTTGCAAAGAACGATCCCTTTATTTGCAAAAACGATCCACTGGCAGTATTTGGATGGATATTTGTTTATCCTTTACATTGAACCCATGCCTGTGACCTTGGATGACCCTGAAAACAAACAATTCCAAAAATCCCAAAATATTCGAAAAAAATTTCAAAANCTTTAAAATATATTTATATATTTTTTTAATTATAAAAAAAATTATTTAACAATTAATCACAAATCACATTATATTAAATCCCCCCTCCCCTCCCCAAACACCATCCCTAACTCCAAATCATAAAAAAATTGAAAATAATGATAATTCGTAAATAAAGGTTTTTAATCGGGGGGAAATACATTGTATACCCACACCGTCATCTTGGATTCTAATAATCTTAACCTTGGCCCTAGGTAAGTTTAACCCAAAACAACTTAACAATTACAAAATAAAAAATAACACAAATGGAGGGAGAAATTACATTATTAACACCAACTACCATCTTGGATTTTATTAAGCTTGATACCTCCCCAGTGCTATGGCGTATAAGTAGGTATTGATTCTGCTCTCTGCGTAAGGCGCCAGAAATTGATNATGGCGTATAAGTAGGTATTGATTCTGCTCTCTGCGTAAGGCGCCAGAAATTGATGCTAGCCCTCAGTGTTAGGGCATAGGAATATGTTGACACTACTATCCCTAGGTCCAATTTACCGAATAAATTCACCTTCTTTGCGAGTTAACATATGTCAGTTTTATTTTCGCNTTCGCCATATTAAACTCGCATCATCTCTGCATGTGGCTGGGCTGACCGCTGCATCCTCTGGGTCGTAAAAACGTGTTCGGTGCTCCGGCTACCCGCACATGGGTCCAGCATCGTCCCTCGATTCTGGCATTGAAGTTTACTGCTCCGCTCTGCGCATGCTGGGACACTTGGTGGCCCCCTTGGTCGGCGCCGTGGTTCTTCTGCCTCTGGATATCGAGTCGCTATTATTCTCGCACGCTCGCCAAAAGTTCTCATCATTTATTGCGGTAGCCGGCTCGGGAGAGACGCAGCTGCTGGTGTGAGCTTAGCGTCCCCTTGTAGCTGCGAGATGCAGCTGTGTCTCTCTTCCTCCGCATGTGGCCCCTACACCACGTGTTCATTCCGCCTTGGAATCCTGGCACCATTCTTCTAGCACGCTCGCCAAACCCTTCATATTTACTGCGGTAGCCAGCTTGCGAGTTTTGACAGTGTGTGCCTTCTGACGAAAAATATCTTTCGCGACGCGAGATGCGTCAAATTCCCCAGCGGCCATTGCGTCAGAGGCACGCTCTGGTATTGCTAAGTCTTACGGTTTGGTATCTGGGGTAGATGCGGTTCTGGGCGTTCGCGTCGTGCTTGCTTCCGTGTTGTCAGTAGGTAGTGGGACAGCTGGGGCGGTCTCCCCTCTCTCCCTCACCTCTTCTGCCACCGACCTAGTTAGGGGCGGAGAGGGGCGGCCCCCCTCCGCTACTCTGTCATGAGGCACTCCCCCCTCATGCTATTGACCTTGATTCCTTGTCCGACTCCGTAGTGCTACTGGGGAAAGTTATGGCTCACTGCATCACAAACCAGTTTGTGAGGTTTTAACATCCTCTTACAATTTGTCAATAACATCGCAGGCCGACAAACCCTGGGTAAAGTATCTCTACCTGCTCCTGATTCTCAGGAGTGGGGGGTTGTCTCAGCACTTCATACATTGTCATGAATTACACCTTACACACTAACCCTTATCAAACAAATCATTCCCAATTTCCTTACACACTAACACTTAATCAAAACAAATTATTCACAATCTCCGTCCACACTGACACTACACGATAACAATTTACAACTCGGCCGAGGGCCTCGATTTGCCACCTACCCTCGTATCATAGTTGAGCTTTATCGTACTTCGTGCTCAACAGACACCTCGCGTCGCCTTTGGTACCTCCGATATTACCATTAACCAACAATTGATATTTACACAAGTGACCCTAGGTACACTGACCATCATTGGGTGCTAATTTCAATTTACACCACGAATGCTAACCACAACACATGGTTTACAGGCTCGTTACAAAATAATTACCACTAAAGTGTTAGTTTAATTTGCAGATATTAAATATAACAGAAGTATGGGAGTGTTAATTCGGTTTTACACCGGTTTACATTAAAACAATACGAGTGCTCAAATAGCATGCGAAATAACATTATGTACATTTATTAAATTAAGCAAAACCAAAAAAAACTGGTTTGCCAAATACTTATGGAATTTATAGCACGGCCTCGAAATTTTGCCGATTGACAAAATATGTTATTTGTTTTAACCGTAAATACCTTTTATTATAATAACAGCTAAAACATTTGCGACGGTTTTTGTACAGAATACAAATAAAAATTTGTTGGGCGAGTAATTGAACAGGCACCAGATCTTCAAAACTTTGGCAACAAATAGTTACTATAGTCGGTTCACGACTGGAAGAAACTTTTGAAAATCAACCTTTGAAAAAACACCCTAGCCGTTAGCTACATGCATATAACATTACAAACAGCGGCGAGCGCGGATACAGTTATGCCGTTAGGTTGCCAGCACAAAGAGAGGAAATAGTTCTAAAGTTTTAACGTAATTGTTAATTTATCGCTTACAAATGGGTTTCGAAAAGACTTGTATCTTATTATGCCAATTATTAATGACGTGATGCTAACGTACTTTGATTTCAATGTTTCTTGCATACTCACAAGATCACGCTCAAGGTGAAAGTAGAGCGGCCATTTGTTTACAAACCTTCGTTCCGTGTGTTGTTGGCGAGATGTGGTCGACACACGTGCCAGAGAATTGGTGCGATTATCTTGTTTAACCAATAATAATTCATTTACTGGTTTTTTTTTTTTTACTAATATCCTCTCTTTATTATTTCTCGTTGTGCCGATTTCTTTCGTTTCTGATACCTGTATAAGAGATTACTCGTAGTGCGTTCTCACGTGTTTAATATTTTTTAAATTTATTTCAGGTTTGCTTAAAATTTTATTTATTGTATTTTACGTTATATGTTGCGGTAGTTTTTGTGTGCAGTCATGAGTTCTAGCAAGGTGAATAAAAGATAAGTCACCAACGCCAACAGGACATCATTAACCTCACCGAATCGTTGTATTCCCTAATTAGGCGAGGGGAAATGAAACCCTGCAACGTCGCGGAAAGAGCGGCAGAAATGTTGAAACGCTTCAGATCCACAGTTCTAAGGTATGTTAAAATATATGTAGTATTAACCATTGCGTTTGCAAGTTGTGTGTGCTAAGGTCAATTATGTTGGCCTACGAAATGTGTTTACAAGAACATAAAGAAAATTTGTTAATAACTTGATAACATCGTCGAACGTTGTCTACGTGTCTTTTTAACGTTTTATTTGGGTAATTATTAAGTTTAGGGGGCTTTTCTGTAAAAAAAAAAAAAAACAATAATTTCACGGAAAATGGTATATTTCCACTCCACTAATGATGCAGAACACGAATATACGACGGGCATTAACGTCCGACTAATTTCGTAACATGTGCCCACCTAACCTAACAGAACCTATCCCCACGATGGGTGAATCACTATTTTACATTTTTAAACTAACCTAGGATTGTTGGGTTTTACACTAACCTAGGATTGTAGGGTTATATAGACTCAAATGTGAGTGTATGAATCACCTAACCAAAAGGTGGTATTACAATGTGTAATTAAAAATAAAAACTACTTTGTGTTGGAATTTGTGTACCCCTGCGAGGGATTCTTCATAAACAACCCAATATATACAGTGGAAATTTATTATAAAGACAACTGACAATGGTAAGGAAAATTGCCTCTATAGTGAGTTTGTTATAGTCAATTAATTTTATATAGGTTATGGAGAGATGGTGCATTTTAAGATTCTGAAGAAGGAGCTTGTTTTGTATTTATAAGTTACATTGCGGCATTAATTGCCATTGTTATACGTCACTAAATAGATTACAGTCGATATAACTGGAACTTCCCCTACTATTAAACATATCTGTATCACTTCACTAAACATGAGAGGACATCGTAATCGATGAAATCGCAGTCATAATCTTTTAAGAAAACAATTGTGTATTAATGCATTTCCCCAACACCACTGTTCTACAGCCATTGTCTTTTAGTTATTGTAAATTATCAGTGTCATATTTTTCACTTTCAGTGCTACATAGCCAACCTAATTTGCATAATTTAAAAAGGACCATAATTCAGTTACTGGGTCAACTACAGTTACTGATACCAAAAACATACAAGGGTTTGTTTACAAATGATGTGTGACAATGTGATATGCTCTGCCGTGTGTTAGTTTAGGTTAGTTTAATAGGTGGCAGGTATTGGTTACTATATAACCCTACAATCCTAGGTTAGTTAAAAAATGTAAAATAGTGATTCACTCATCGTGGGGTTAGGTTCTGTTAGGTTAGGTGGGCACATATTACGAAATTAGTCGGACGTTAATGCCCCTCGTATATTCGTGTTCTGCATCATTAGCAGAGTGGAAATATAAGATTTTCAATGAATTATTTTTATTTTTACAGGAAACCCTATAAACTTAATAATTACCAAAATAAAACGTTAAAAATACACGTAGACAACGTTCGACGACGTTATCAAGTTATTAACAAATTTTCTTTATGTTCTTGTAAACACATTTCGTGGGCCAACGTAATTGATCTTAACACACACAACTTGCAAACGCAATGGTTAATACTACAGATATTTTAACATACCTTAGCACTGTAGATTTGGAGAGTTTCAACATTTCTGCCACTCTTTCCGCGACGTTGCAGGGTTTCATTTCCCCTCGCCTAATTAGTGAATACAACGATTCGGTGAGGTTAATGATGTCCTGTTGGCGTTGGTGACTTCTCTTTTATTCACCTTGCTAGAACTCATGACTGCACACAAAAACTACCGCAACATACAACGTAAAATACAGTAAATAAAATTTTAAGCAAACCTGAAATAAATTTGAAAAATATTAAACACGTTAGAACGCACTATGAGTAATCTCTTATACAGATTTCAAAAGCAAAAGGAATCTGTACGAGAAGGTTAGCACAAATTAAAGTCATACGTTATGAAAAATCAAATAATAAAGAGCTGATATTAGTATAAAAAAACCGATAAATGAAATATTAGGTTAAACAAGAATCGCACAAATTCTCTACAGTACGGCCATCCGGGGGCTTATGAGAGATTGGCGTTGCCATGTTAATGTTGTTGGATGGACTCCTTGAATGTTGACACATTTCATTGCAAAGTATTGTGTCTATAATATGTAATCAAAGTGAAAGTTTTTCTCCCCCACCCAAAATCAAACCTATACACATATACAGAGAGAGAGAGATATAGAGATAGAGAGATAGATAGATAGAGAGAAATAGATAGAGAGAAATAGATAGATAGAGAGAAATAGATAGATAGAGAGAGAGAGATAGATAGAGAGAGAGAGATATATAGATAGAGAGAGAGATAGATAGAGATATATATAGAGAGAGATAGATAGAGATATATAGAGATAGATAGATAGATAGAGAGACAGACACAGGCACGCACACGAAACATCTAATTTTTAATACTCACATTTTGGGTTTATATAATGAAATGTTTTTTGCTTGCATCACATATTCTTTTGTGTGAAATTCTCAAGATTAAAAACTTTACGCTTGTGGAATATCCATTAATAATATATACATTACTGTTATGATGGGTACGTGCATGTACGAACACATGTACACACTCACAGTGGAATGTAAACATTGCATGTAAACATTGCCATGTGACTGCCACATGGCAATGTTTGTTTACCCTTTGGCAGAAGGATACGAAATGGGCTTGAAAGTAGATCTTTAGCAGGGCTTCAAGAAGGTCTCTTCCAGTCATGAACTGACTATATACAAAGGTGAGATAGCGGATTTCTGTTCTGATGCTCTCTTAAATCATTTCTTTGGAAATTGTAAAAAAAAATACCCATTAAATGCCAACATGTAAAAATAAAAAATAAATAGTATATATATATATATATATATATATATATATATATTTATAGGACTGTAATGCTTATAAATAAACGTAACTTGCCCCCGCACCAATATCCTACACTTAATGACACTTAGTAAACTCACTTGGTACACAATCTATGTTACACTGTCGCACTTGTTGCCCTCAGCAGGCGACACCGGGTACACACTATCCCGGGTGTCGCACAGAGTCTGTCTCCAGTATCTTCAGCTAGGCCCCTGGACTGC
>NQII01010189.1:4160-20038 GCA_002778355.1 Clitarchus hookeri | reverse complement strand
TTGACTGGGCGAAGTGCCCAGGGCGTCATTGTGCCGGCGCAGCAGTGTGCACAGGATCTCGTAGATGTGCATGTCCCATTGTAAGTGGTTGTCGCCCATCCGGACGCGCATGTTCTTTTTCAGTTCCTGGTTCCGGCGTTTGGTGGGGTTGGCCTAGGAGTGGTATGCGGGCGTCGTCCAGCTTTCTGCCCCCCATGCTTCACAAGCCTTCGCCCATTTTGTGCCGGTTAATTGGGAGCCGTTATAGGTTAGGACGCACTTTGGAAACCCCCACCTGGGAAAAACCTCCCGTTCCATTTGCGGGATAATCGTGCCCGCTTCCTGATTAGGTACAGGGAATGCTTCCGTCCACCAGGAGAACTGGTCAGTTACGACAAGCAGGTATCGTTTTCACCTGAGCGTCCTAGGATAGGGGCCCATAATGTCCGTGGTGATGTGCGTCCACAGAGCCTTAGGTGGTCTGGGTGTATTCTGCGTCTTCGGCAACGGGATACCTTGTTCGCACAGCACGTTCGGCTCCTGGCGACGTACTCCCTGACTTCCCATCCGACTCTGTGCCAGGTGTATCGGGTGGTTAGGGCCATTAATGTTTCCTGACCCCCGGGGTGTCCTGCATGGGGATGATCGTGATGGTGCTCGTAGAGGCTGGGCCGTAACTATTTGGGGAGCCAGAACTTCCACTGATCGACTCGTGGGTGGGCCCTTGCCCAGACTATGCCGCCTCTTATTTCATATAGGTCGGGGTGTAACTCCATTAGCCCCGGTAGTGCGGGATCGGCCTGCTGTAGGTCTTGTAGCAGTCCTTTGTTCTCACGGAACTTAATTAGCTGCAGCCCATGTGCCCTGGCTGTGGTGACTTCGGTCTTTCCGTGTTTATGGGAGCCTCCCATTTTACAGCCATTCTGTCCCGCTTGCCCAAGTATAATCGCTTTTGCCCGCAGTCGATTATACAGCCTTGGCTCGACAGCCATGGTTGCCCGAGGATTACTTCTTCCGCTAACTGTGGGGCACAGAAGAACTCCGTTGCTACTTTTCCTACCCCTGTGTATACTGGAAAGGTGATTTTTCCCTCTATTGTCAGTCGGGACTCCGTCTGGGCCATTTGGACACGTCGGGCGTCCTTCTGCATCGCTTTCCTTTGTTCTGGTGTCAGTAGCTGGCTTCTGATAAAGTTGCCGACTGTGGCTGTGTCCAAGACCGCCTTAACAGCGTGGCTATTAATCCGGGCTTCTATCCGAGGGGCTTGCGTGCCTGATTCCGGGTTGCCCACAGTGCATATTTGCCTCACCCTTTCATTTATGCCGGAGATGCAGGGTGGCTCGGGGTCCCAGCGAGGGCATTTCCCGACTCCCGCCTCTGGTGAGCCGCCTTCCCTGTTCCAAGGGGGGAGTTCCAGGTGGCTTTTTCCTTTTCGGCTGTTATCCAGGCTTTTATGGTTGGGCAATCGCGGTGGAGGTGCCTCTCGGGACAGTACCAGCACTGGGGTGGGCTCTTTCTTTCGCTTTTGTCGGGTAGGTTATTCTGTATTGCCCGCTCTGGGCGGACAGAAGGAGGGCGCATGGGGAGGTGGGTCCCGACCCTTACTGCCCACATTTCCTGGTAATCGATCTCCGCCTCTCTCGCCCTTTCCACGAGTTCCTCTATCCCTGTTGCCTGTGGATGGCGAAGGACACTCCGTAGGGCCGGTATCAATAGCCTCGTAATTATACAAACTCCCTCCGCTTCTGTTCCTTCTGGCGCGATGTGTGCGTACATTTGCGCCTTCCTCCTAATAAAAATTTCTACTTCTTCCTCGTTCTGTTGTTGCTGGGTGTAGAACTCAGTTCGTAGCCCAGTTATAACCTCTTCTGCTGCGAACTTACTGCTCAGGTGGGCAGCGAAAAGTTCCCACGTCGTTATGAACTCCCCATGCCTGTCCCACCAGCTGAGGGCGGCTTGTTTCAATTGTTCTCGTGCCTTCTGCGCCCACCGCTTCCTGGGAACACCACCAGTCCGGAACTCGTGTTCGCAATTCTGTACGAATCGTTCGGGATCTTCGTGGGGTCTTCCTGCGAATTCCAGCAGGACCATTTCCTCCACTATCCCTTGTACTCCCTCTGCCTGGGTACCCTGGGTTTGGTCCACGTTCGAAGGTAGCTCCAGGCTTGTCCGTTTTTGGCATACCCCGCACTGGTATACCCAGCCTCTCGTGCCCTCGGCCCCCTCGGGCCACCCAATACATATGTTGTGGAATACCTGTGCACAGGCAGTGCACCGAGTCAGGTGCGTGTTGTGCCCCGGGGCAATTCAGGAGGTCGCACTGTGTCTGCGGCTCCTGACAATCAAGGCACTGGTACCCCGTTCCTTGCGTCGGCCAGGAAACATCTGGCCAGCCGATACATTGGTTACATTGCTGCCGCGGGCAATTGCGGCACTGTACTATGTATAGTCCTGTGCCTTGGCATCGTGGGGCTCTGCACTGCTCCCTCGTTTCCCCCCTGCTTTCGATATGTGTTTGTGTGTTATTTGGGGATGTCTTTTTCCTTATCTTGTCACCTTATTCCTGGGTCTTCGCTCTCCGCCTTTCTTCTAATTTCCGCGCACGCCTGCGGCCTGCCATTCTTGTCTGATTTATTACCTCGTTCCCTTCTCGGTTCTACTGTCACTAAATGGCACCACGGGATTAATTTTATGACTTCCCGAAGTCGTGAATACGCTAGCTGCTCGGTCGGGGCGAGATCTCTTTTCTCCCGGGTACTTAGACTGTTCTCCATCTATACAGACTTCCGCGTGCCCCTTAGTTGGGCGCCAAAATTGATACCTCCCCAGCGCTATGGCGTATAAGTAGGTATTGATTCTGCTCTCCGTGTAAGGCACCAGCAATTGATGCTAGCCCACAGTGTTAGGGCGTAGGAATATGTTGACGCTACTATCCCTAGGTCCAGCCGTGGGGAGCAAGGTTCGTCACACTTCCTGTATGTCTCTACTTAGCTGTCTCGAGGCGATGGTTCATCTCTCAGCCGGCGGCCTCGGGACCGCTCCGTCACTCGGTGGATGGGCTGCGACGCCTGGGCTGCGTCCGTTCCTCGCCGACTGGTGTCGACGTCTCGATGCCTTCTNGCGACCTCGGGACCGCTCCGTCACTTGGTGGACGGACTGCGACGCCTGGGCTGCGGCAGGTCCTCGCCGACCGGTGTTGAGGTCTCGATGCCTTCCCTCGAACGCGTTCCTCCCAGCGCCACTCCGCACTCCGCACTTCACATCGGCCGACTGCCTCGTTCCTTCCTCTTCCTCGTGTTTTAGTATGCTCATTCGCCATATTAAACTCGCATCATCTCTGCACATGGCCAGGCTCCGGCCACCTGCATGTGGGCCCAGCATCGTCCCTCGATTCTGGCATTGAAGTTTACTGCTCTGCTCTGCACGTGCTGGGACACTTGGTGGTCCCCTTGGTCGGCGCCGTGTTTTTTCTGCCTCCGGATATCGCGTCGCAATTAATCTCGCACGCTCGCCAAAAGCTCTCATCATTTATTGCGTTAGCCGGCATGGGAGAGACGCAGCTGCTGGTGTGAGCTTAGCGTCCCCTTGTAGCTGTAAGACACAGCTGTGTCTCCCTTCCTCCGCATCTGGCCCCTACACCTNGCTGTGTCTCCCTTCCTCCGCATCTGGCCCCTACACCTCGTGTTCATTCCGCCTTGGAATCCTGGCACCATTCTTCTAGCATGCTCGCCAAACCCTTAATATTTATTGCGGTAGCCAGCCTGCGAGTTTCGACAGAGTGTGCCTTCTGACGAAAAATATCTTTCCGGATGCGAGACGCATCAAGCTTAGTAACATTTCCTATCATGCTTAGTAATTCCTTCTTGTCTGTGATCAATACACCATTTTGTATTTCATCTATGCTTTGTTATTACATGTCAGTCTTTTTAGATGTCATCACTAACACCATTTTACATAACATCGTAACCATGTTTCCCACATACATACTTATTCCATGTCAGTCGTGTAGGATCTAATTTGTTTAAGCTGCCAGGCGAGCTTCATCAACACCTTTCTTTCATGCTTTGTCATTCCAAACTCACTATATTTTATTTCATTGTTCTTAGTAATCTTTCTTTGATTCTCTCATTCCTTTTTTTTAATTAGTCACCAGGCCATAACATTAGATTTAAATCATGCTCTACCAATCGACCTCGATGTAATAGACTTAAGATTGATTGGTACACTCAAGCCACCAAATTGGAATACATCACTCCCACAATTATTGATTATATAATGTGATCCTGACCTTTAACCATTAAGATCTCCCAGTTAGTTAATCATTTGTGTTTACAAAAAATATTACTCTGGTAAATTAGAGCAGGGCCAGGCATATAGACATTAATGTAGGACCTCTCTTCGCCATAAGCTCCACCGAAGCAGGTCTGGCCACGCCCGACTCGGGCTACGCCGTCCCACCCTCCATGTCACAGACTTAAATTTCTAACCCTTAACAGCATACTTCGAAGACAGTGGCATCCAGCCTACTTATAATGTCTTACAGTATTAACCCACTGCCTTTTTGTGGCACTTCAAGATATACCTTTTCTACCATATCATTATACACAATATATCTTGAAGTACTAACATTCAAATCATTATATTTGCCACATCATTTCATTTATTTTTATAAACCTGATAACTTACATTATCTGCTTGTAGTGGCAGATATTAAAACCAAGGCTTACATAATCCTTAAATCAGGGAAGTAGGAATGCTAGGACAAGAAACACCAAAGAGCCAAAAAAATTGGTACATCTGCCTAATATCAAGTAGGGCCCCGCGAGCACGCAGAAGTGCCACAAGACGACGTGGCATGGACTCGACTAATGTCTGAAGGTATGGAGGAGGCAATTCACACCATGAATCCTGCAGGGCAGTCCACAAATCCATAAGAGTGCCAGGCGGTGGAGATCTCTTCTCAACAGCACGTTGCAAGGCATCCCAGATATACTCAATAATGCTCATGTCTGGTGATTTAGGTGGCCAATGGAAGTGTCTAAAGTCAGAAGAGTGTTCCTGGAGCCACTAGGTAGCAACTCTCGACGTGTGGGGTGTCGCTTTGTCCTGCTGGAATTGTCCATGTCCATCGGAATGCACAATGGACATGAATGGATGCAGGTTATCGGACAGGATGCTTACGTATATGTCATCTGTCAGAGTCGTATCTAGACTTATCAGGGGTCCCATTTCACGCCAACTGAACATGCCCCATACCATCACAGAGCATCCACCAGCTTGAATAGGCCCCTGTTGACATGAAGGGTCCATGGATTCATGAGGATGTCTCCATAACCATACACGTCCATCCACCCGATACAATTGGAAACGAGACTCGTCAGACCAGGCAAAGTGTTTCCAGTAATTAACAGTCCAATGGTGGTGTTGGCGGGCCCAGGCGAGGCGTAAAGATTTGTGTCGTGCAGTCAAAAACGGTACACGAGTGGGCCTTCGGCTCCAAAAGCCCATATCAATGATGGTCCATTGAATAGTTCGCATGCTGGCACGTGTTGATGCCCCAGCATTGAAATCTGCGTAAATTTGTGAAAGGGTCGCACGTCTGTCACGTTTAATGATTCTCGTCAGTCGTCGTTTGTCGCGTTCGTTCACGATCGTTTTTCTTTTTACCGGATTCCCGATATTCACGGTGCACTCATGAAATCGTCGTACGAGAAAATCCAAATTGTATCACTACCTCGGAGATGATATGTCCCATCTTTCGTGCACCGACTATAACACCATATTCTAACTCACTAAAATTTTGATAACCTGCCATTGTTGCAGCAGTAACCGATCTAGCAACTTTGCCAGAATCTTGTTGTCTTATATAGGCGCTGCCGACCGCATCGCGTTACTCTGATTGGTTTCATACCTCTGTTATTTGCATACACACGCCTATACCAGTTTTTTTGGCTCTCCAGTGTAGATCAACACCAGCGACAAACAAAACACTTTTGTTTATTATTTGAAAACCTATATTTTTTACACACATCAGACTACAAGCATAAAAAAAGAGTCCTGACATTCTCCATGCTCTACATGGAGTGACTTTTAAGCAACATACTCACATTTCATATAATTAAAATAATCAGCTTATATGTAAATCGAGATAGTCTATGCTAACAAGCATCCACCCAGAACCCTTGGTCATATTTTATTCTTCACGACAAAGTTTTGCTTTAAATGCCTTTACAGCCTCTGGAATGCTATCGAAGTTGTACAATGCTTTATTCGGAATCTTGAATCCCCGCAGGCTTATTTATTCTTCCAAAGGTTGAGGCTTTTCATAGGTACACTCCAGCGAAACATTATATTTTATGTGGCCTTCATCAATGTCTTCTGTTAATTGATTCATTATCCTTCGCCTAATGTGGTCCAGGTATGTACATTTGTCTTTCGTACCAAAAAGTAATTTCCAATTACATATAATTTTAAAATTCCTTTGAATGCTGATGTTTTAGGTAAAATACATTCGAAGTGGTATCGCATGAACTCTACCTTTACAGTTCTTGATATGTCTCTTTATCTTATCACCTTGTTTGAACAGACATTTGCACTTGACACATTGTTGCATATCACAGGATGTACCCTTCAATCGAGTAGTTCTTTCATGATTCCTTGCACCTTGGCTGTAGGCATACCTTTTGTCACAGTAATAGTAGCATAGTAGTTATAGATTTTCACACTGCTGTATGTGACTCATCCGAAGAAGTCGTTCGCACTCTCGAAGTCATGCCAGTAATGTCGATGGTGGCACTGCTGTAAGTGACCCATCTGAAGAACTCGATCATACTCCCGGTGTCTTGAACGAAGAAGTCGATGAAATTGCTGATAAAACTCTCAAAGAAGTCGATGGCACTGGTGGTACCACTAACGAAGAAGTCAATCGCTAAACCGGTACCATGTCCGAAGAAGTCGGTGGTACATTTCCGTATATCCCATTAGCTCTTGAATGTTCGAAGAATAAGACTTTGACTCAGATGCGAAACCGTAGAAGCTAAACGATAAGATACACCTTCCACATCAGCCACTATCAAACTAATCCTCATGTATGACCCCCCTCCTAATGTGATTATAATATACATGTTTGTAGGTCCTATGAGATCATGTTGACATTGAACCAATCATATTTCACCATTAAGACATTGCGCGGACATCGACAAGCCAAACACCGAGTTGCCACCTGATTGCAGCTGGCCAAAAGCATGTCGGCACTGAGACATCACATGCAGCCTGACCCCAGTAATCTAACCCCTCAGACTAGTCGATAGATAATGAGAGAGCTGGGAGTGGGGTGTGGGGTGTAGGAGGCCAGGAGTCATATGGCATATGGCAGTGGACCAGCAGTGGTATCTTGCAGATGAACAGTAGTAGCAGTGGACCAAAGTACTGGCTCCCAATATGGCGACTGTGATCTTTACCTTGACATCAAATGTCTATTTTCCCTTGAAAAAACACTAAAAATTTCCCCGAATTTCTCTTTAAACTTTCCTTCAAATCTTCAAAATTTTCTGCAAAAGTTTCCTTACCCAAATTTTAATAAGTCACTCAGTTTAAAAATAGCATGACCTTGTTTCAGGAATATTATTGTTCATTGCCCTGTCATGTACTTCATGCTCTGTCACTCCATGCTGCCATCTGTTTCTAAAATTTTCCATTTCATGCTCTGTCATCCCACTTTTATTGCTTTGTCATTCTGTCTTTTATGCTCTGTCTTTCCACCCTAAAATGTTATAGTTCATTGCCCTGTCATGATACTTCATGCTGTCATTCCACCTTTCATGCTCTGGTTCATTGCCATTTCACTATACTTCATGCTCTGTCATTCTGCCTTGGGGGACAGGGGTGTGGGGTGTAAAAACCCAGAATCCATTCGCCACATTGGTTGCAACACAGCCATAATGGATGACCTTGACCTTTGTGCTTGATCTTTGACCTTGGAAAACACTCAGAATTCATAAAATTTCCCTCCAAATATGCAAAATTTCCTTCAAAATGTTTCCTTGCCCAAAATGTTATGAGTCGATTAATCTAAAAATTGCATGGACCTGTTTGAAGAATGTTCCAGTACATGCTCCATCATTCCACCTTTCATGCTCTGTCATTCAACCTTTCATGCTCTGTCATTCCATGCCACCATCTTGTTTCTAGAATTTTCCATTCCATGCTCTAGTATTCCATGCTACCACCTTGTTTTAAGAATGTTCCAGTTCATGCTCTGTTATTCCACTTCGACATATTATTTCTAGACGTGACATGGGTGCCAGCATAGGTTTTAATGATGTATACATAATATATACAGAAGAATCCCGATAATTCGTATTGTCAAGGGACTGAATGTTAAATATGAATTATCGATATATTCGAATTAGCGGGATTACCAATAATCGGGAGCAAAAAATAAAAAATAGATAATAACGAGATTAATGCCAATTTGCATTAATATGTAATAATACATGTTTGGCTATATATTATGTATACATATGTATATATAAATCAATAATTACAACAATAAAAACACATTAAAAATTTATGTTTAAAAAAAATTCTGAAATTTTATTTTGGTGGAAGCCTTGCAGACGGGTATTGTCGATGGCTTTGTCAAGCATGTTCAAAGCAGAAAATACTTCATCGCCAACGTCTGATTTCGCTAAGAAATGGCGCACGTTGTTGATGTATTGATAAGCCACTTTAGGTGTAATTGTCGGCACATCATCATCGTCATCACCTTCACCATCAATGTTCTGAGATGGAGCCAAAATTTCGCCATCAATTAGAATCCCCGCTACCGCTAGGCCATCGTCAAAATGGACGAAATCTTCAAACGTTATAGGATTTTCTTAATTTTGAGGAAGACTATTCCAATTCACAGGGCATTCTAAGTCTTGTTCAGTAACTGCTGATGAAAGTTCCACCTTCGTGAATCCACAAGCACGAAAACAGTTTTTTATTGTGCTTTCGCTAACACTTTGCCACGCCTTGTGAGCAATGTTCATGGCTGAAAATAAGGTGATTTTATGATCCTTCCCATCCTCGATGCTGTCAAGGAGTTGCATCACTACTTCCTTGCGGTAAAAGGTTTTGAACGTTTTAATTATGCCCTGGTCTAGAGGCTGCAGCTTAGAAGTAGTGTTGGCAGGCAAAAACACAACATTAACATGACTGAGCGGTGGGGTATTGTTGTGGGCCGTACAATTATCCATGAAAAGTAGAATTTTTCGCTGCCTTTTCTCCATATCAGCATTCACTGATCGTATCCATTCCTTGAATAATTCGCCCGTCATCCACGCTTTTTTGTTTGCACGATAGGTCATCGGAAAAGTTTTTATGTTTTTAAAACATCTTGGTTTGGCTGATTTGCCTATCATGAGCGGTCTTAATTTCTCAGATCCATCCATGTTGGCGGCCAACAATATGGTTACACGTTCTTTACTATTTTTTCCGCCATGACACTTTTCTTCCTTAAAACACATTGATCGGTCGGGGAGACACTTATAAAATAACCCCGTCTCATCGGCATTAAAAATGTTGTTGGGCTCATAAGAATCGATTATTTCTCCCAATTCGTCTTTCCACTCAGAACAAACGTCGGCCGATACACTCGCACTTTCCCCACTAAGCTTCTTAAATTTTATGCTGTGCCTTTTTTTAAACCTATCAAACCAACCATCACTTGCACGAAAGTCTTTAATTCCCATTTTTTTCTGCGAAAACTTTTACTTTTTCTCTTAAAATGTTTCCTCCAACTGGTACATTCGAATTCCGTGCTTGCGCAAACCACTTTTTTAAATTCTCTTCTAGTTGTGGATACTCACCAGTCTTAAAGCGCTTTACTTTGCTGTCCGATGTCTGGGAGGCGATTTTGTCCTTGTTCTTCAGAATTGATGTTATTGTGGAAGGAGGAACGTTATAACGTTTGGACACGTCAATTTGTTTATCACCACCGGCCACGGCGTTAATGATTTCTTTTTTTTCTCTAATGGAAAGACACTTATTAGCTCTTTTCGGAGGCATGGCTAAGACCGAACTGACTAACTTTTCACTCGCTCTGCTCCTTCCTACCCTCTCATAACCGTAGACCGGACAGCAAGGCGCCTCTTAGTTCTGGGAATCACAGACACATCGCCTCACAGCCTACTCGGCGTCATTACCTGCCCTTCAAACCCTCCTACGTCCCTCAGTACCCTTCCGGTATTTTTTACCCTGCCCGAATTGCATAAATCTAGAGCTGGTGTACAGTCTAGGGTTAAAAATATTACGAGTTAACGAGATTTTTAAGTTGGAAATAAGAATTATAAGACGTTTTAATTAAGCTTGAGCACCAAAATAAATACGTATTATCGAGGGAACCGGAATGCATTGTTTTTTTACGAATTAAAGGGATTTTCTCAAGGGACAGGCAAATTTGTACGATTTAGCGGGATATACGAATAATCGTGATGCGAAATATCGGGATTTCACTGTATATGGAAATTATTATTTTCCCAATTGTTATGGCTTGGGTGTGACTATTCGAGAGTTATGTGTTCGTTATGTTAACTATAGCAGCAGGCATGTTGGTAAGACACTGAAAATAAATTTCATTTTTTTTATCGCTACAACCGGTGCTATGAATTTTTTATTAATATAAATTATAAACAGTACAGGCATGGGTATGTCTATTAGACTTCAGACACGGAAGTCGGCATGCAGCCATGAGTAGGTAAATATTATAAATAAAACAACCATATTCTAAAAAAGATTTATCAAATAAATTTTTGTTTTNGGAAAAAGATTTATCAAATAAATTTTTGTTTGTACAGGATAATACACTTTTCTTGTAGTTAGTTAGTCACAAAATTATCTTCTGTCCGCTCACCAATTCCAGACTGAAGTGTAGTCTTCTGTTTTCTCCATCTTCTTTAGACTAGCACACACTTGCTGTAAAATAAATACATTATTATTTATCTGTGATTGCATATTTGTCAATCCAATTTTTTTTTATCTGTAAATCCCATCCAACGAACATAGATTTTATCGCCTTTATGTTTCAAAACATTTTGTACAAGATAAGTCTCGGGAAATTTTGTGGGGTGTATTTTTTCCTTGTAAAATATGCTCCGAATAACTTTGCCATTCAAGTCTTCAAGATAGTAGGTACGAGGTTCATAATGTCGAATTTTGATGACTGTGTGCAATTCGTTTCACCAGTTCTGTGCATATCCTTTGTCAAATGTCCCTTTCATTCTTGAAATGCGTACATAGTCTCCAATATTAGCTTTTGGCTTCCGACTATCAATGAGTTTTTTATTCTAGTAAATTGTTTGTAGAAATGGTTTGTATTTAATGTCGATTGGGCACATACCTATTGTACTAAGATCTTTTGTGGTTGTACTCGGAAACCATTTCTGGTAATATTCCCAACCATTTTTAGCTTCCTTGTGCTAAGAATTATTTCTACATCGTTGTTTTCGAATTGCGATTGTACCTTTCGACAACAGCACACTTCATAAAACTATGTGTAAAATAATGATTGATCTTGTGTTTCTTTATTTAATGCCGGAATTCTGGATTATACAACTCGTGTCCAAGATCGGTTTTCAGATATTTTGGCAGGCCTTTGTCACCCAAAACGAGTTTCATCGCTTTAGCAACATATTTACCTCGTTTGGTTTTGACTGGTACAGAAAAGGCGAACTTGCTATAGCAATCGATCACAGTCAGCATATACTTCAATCCTTTATTCACACGGGCATATGGAATAAATATGACCTAATCTGCCTGGTATAAATCACGCAATACAAACACCATAATTTCGTGTCTTGGATAATTCTGTCTAGCAGGCTTGTGCACTTCGCTAGCGATTTCTGCCCGATTTATCGTATGTAGCCTCCTTCATGCAATTCCTCCAGAATATTAGTAATTTATTTCAAGTGGGAAGTGTTTCCATCTCTTCGTGGATCAATCAGCAGTCGCAATAAATCAACAAGTTCGTTAACATCATCCAAATAGACATACTCTAGATGATGTCCATCTGCGATTTTTGCCAGCAGACCAGAACCAGACGGTATGTTTACCTGTGAAAACGGACGTGAAATAATGCTGAAATTTGCACGAGCAGTATCTTTATACTAATTGCACGATGGATCGTTATATTTTAAATGATAACTGGTTAGTTTGAGCAGCCTCTTGTACTGTCGCAGAGCAGCTTGTGAATATGTAGTAGGTTCTATCCTGAAGAGTAAATCGTAAAGGCCGAGGACTGCACGCAAATATTCATTTCCGATTTGAATTCCACCATCTGGGACTAAAATATGTTCTTGTTTCCCAGAAAACATTTTTTATTTTGTATGTAAACTCCATATGTTATATCATTGAACCGAGGCGAATACATTGCTAGGTAACCACAAGCATGTACATTTTGAGTATTAGCTCGATCTTTTTAATGCTTCAAAACTGACATTAGAATATCGTCTTCATCATCCGTTTCTTCTACATCCAGTTTAAGCTTTCATTTTCTCCCTGGCTGCTGTATGGCTTCATCAGGTGAAACTACTGGTTGCAAATGACCAAGTCGAGATGTGAGCGGTTTGAATGCATCCTTCAAAACCATGTCATGCTCCAAATGTTCTCGCTTGGTAATTAAATATTTTCTATACACATTTTTGATAATGCGAAATAATTCATCAGCAGTGTCCGCCATTGTACTAAATACAAAACAGTAATGGAAACAGTTTATATTTTATTTTACTATTTAGGTGTAGTCTTCAGTTTTGGATGAAATGCTGCTGTAGGCAGAGGTGCACTAAATGTAGGAGTAGCAGCTTGTCGTATGGAAGTCGGCTTGATGGTGTTTTTGATACAGTCTTCTAATTTTGTTATTCGCTGTATAATAATATCTCGGATATGACTACAGTGTGTCCATACATTCTCATCATAATTCATGGCAGACAAAGCAATAATAATCATGCTGGATATTATTTCTTCCACAGCATTGATTTGTATATCTAACATAGTAAGTTTGCTAATACCTTAAGTCAATGAACGTAGTTGGGCTTCTGCTTTATCAGATGTTGTTTGCATTACTGCCAATTCCCTTAAAGTTTCTAAATTAACTGATTCAACATACAACATATTAACAGCATCACCTCCATGTTTCGGTTCACCCACACTCTTAAGTCGCTTCCCTCCAATGCTGCAGTGACCATCTTCCATTTGCACCAAGTAGCTATCTCCCCATCGTTTCAGGCCATCATGTCCAAATTTAGATATGATATGCGCCATCTCTTACTGGTGAATGATTATGAACTGATCGAAACTTCCACGAAAAAAACTAGCGTATTTGCATTATTGAGAAGTAACCGTTTCGGTATGCGAGAATAAGTTTGACAGAGGTTAAAAACAATCCACCAATGCATGCCTGCCCATACTGAAATATTCCTGCATACAGGTGTGCTTCTCACATGCCACATCATCGAGAAAAAACACGGAGTTTCATTTAGTTTAATCGGGAGGGATCACATCCTCAATATCGCTGCATGGAAAATATCAGACCATCCACAACTTCTAGAACCCGAGCAAGTAGCTTGTACTTTGGTTGTTGAAGCGATTTCGAGTATACATACACATTCTCGAACCGAAGACCATTGGTCTCTTCCAGTAAATTCAGAAGCACGCATGTTTTGGCTACAATCATATGGTCCACAAATAAGACACCGTATGGTACTTGGTAACAGAGAAACATGACATGATTCGTGGGAATTAGCTTCGGTCTCAGCGATGATATGCACTGGGAGACTAGTGTCTTGCTTGACAATCTCCATTCGACTGCTATAGAAAATATGCAAAGTGTTGGTACTTATACAGTAGCCATATTAAAGTCAGGGGAATTGAGAGGTCATCA
This sequence comes from Clitarchus hookeri, assembly GCA_002778355.1. Lineage (NCBI taxonomy): Eukaryota > Metazoa > Arthropoda > Insecta > Phasmatodea > Phasmatidae > Clitarchus > Clitarchus hookeri. Next base: position 6,138 of record NQII01010189.1, on the reverse strand, counting down.
CAAAGTCTAGGGAAGTGGTCGGAAACTCTCCAAAAAATGTATAAAGGAGCTGTCTAGTGTGTTGGTGGTCGTTGTAATGCATCATAGGGGCAAGACCAAAAGTGGACATGTACTTGTGAATTCGCTTATAAAGAATCTTCCATTTCAGCTACTCATTCCCGGTTACGAGTACTGCGGGCCGAGAACGAAGCTTGCAAAAAGGGTTGTCCATGGTGACAGAAGTATTAACGCTTTGGAAGAAGCATGTAAGAACCATGACATTGCTTATGCGGGTAGTAATAATTTGAGCGACATACACGCTGCCGATGCTGTTCTCACCGACAAAGCCAAGAAGAATGTAAAATCACCTCAGTCCAAATTTGGTGAACGTCTAGCTGCTTGGGGTGTTTCCAAAATAACGAAAACCAAAGTCAAGCGAGGTATGGGCATGCAATTCAACCAGAAGAAAAATAAAAGGAGAACTCGTAGAAAAGCACGTAATGGGAGGGAGAAAAAAGGAAAATTTGTAACTTTCATTCTGCCTGCACTGGCTGCTCTTGGAGATCTTATGGGAGGTGCTAGCATTATAGCCAGGGCAGTAAATAGTGGTAAAGAACAAGGTAAGCAGTCGGCAGAAGCAATTCGACACAACCGAAAGCTGGAGTCGCTCGCAATCGGTAAAAAAAAACGGCAAAGATCTATACTTGTGACCATATCCGATAGTCTGTGGAGGCAAATGAAGAGAAAGGAAAAGTCGAGCGAAAGGAAAGAGGCGATCTTGAAGTCATTGCATAAATGTCCCCTTAGGAACATTGACATAAAAATTTTGCATGCAAGTTAATAATACCAAATTTCTGCATGTTTGCATGCGTGATTGACTGCCGCGGAAACCTAAACATAATGAGTCGACAGTCGTAAATTTATATAATACCAGAGGTCCAGGCACGCATTGTGTTGCATACTAAAAAGGGCGGAAACAAAGCCGAGTAATTCGATAGCTTTGGAAACTTACATCCACCGCTTGAGTTGAGAGAGCACTTGCATGGTGTGAAACTGGGATATAATTACAATTCCAAGCAGCTGCCGAGCGAGTGGAATTGTGGTCACATATGAATTCGCTTCTTAAGCGAATAATGTGATTTCATTTAAAGGCATACATATATAATCCTCCCGTAAGTAATGTCAGTAAAAGTGTTCTTGTCGGTCAAGAGCTCGGAGCTTTGCTTCACTCATTTCCATGCACTTAAACTAGATGGTTCCTGGTCTCTGGCACTAATCGATTTCCAGATGTATTTTTCAGTCCCAAATGTGGACTGTATGTTCCGTTGTGTTCGAGCGGACAATAGAGCCTCAGGCGAAATGTGTTTACCAATCGGCTCCTACGAGATAGAAGACATTGCTATATTCATGAAACGCTCCCTACAGCCTGATGTAACGTTGCTTCTTCAAGGCAACCCCAATACTTTGAAAAGTGCAATAATTTGCAGTGCAAAAATTGCTTTCACAAAACACGATACACTAGCTTCTATTATATGTTTCGAGAATTTAATGTACGAGTCAATTAAAGTGCATGAATCATCCTTGCTGGTAAATATTAGGCATGTGAATGTTATAAGGATAAACTGCAATCTGATAAGCAGTTCATACGTGAATGGTCAGTCAAGCTACACACTACATGAGTTTTCTGCTCTTGTACCTCCAGTATTCAAGCTTGTCGATATGCCTAAAACATTAATTTATGCTCCAGTTTCCAGCTAAAGGTGTGCAACTCAATGTTGTTCGAGTAGTCGAATAAGAAAACAGGTATTATAAATTACATGACGAAGAAATAACTTTATGTTTACATTTGAAAAACGATGGAACAAAATTTTAAGACGAAATATTTTATAAAAACTGGCAGAGGAAACCAGTCAATTGTCAGTATGTTGTGAGTAGGCAGTGTGTTAACAGGAGTAAACGTACACTTCCTCAAGATTCTTGGGTTATAAATCTGCAAAAA
>NQII01010188.1:18773-40749 GCA_002778355.1 Clitarchus hookeri | reverse complement strand
TTTGGAATATAACGTTATGGGTTCAAACCCCCAAGTAAGCCTTGGAAAATAGGTACATTTTTTATATGAGCGTGTACGTTATTTTAGTTGGTAATCAAACTCTCCTTTCCAGTTTTCCTTCCTAACAAATGTTGTGGGGAATGGGTAATCTTATAAAACTCAGATTTAAAACATGTGCCATGATGTTATACATGACTGTTCTAAGAATTATTTAACGGTTAATCATGATATTTTTTATAAACAATGTAAAAAGGGAAAAGGTAGGGGGTAGGGTGACACCCATGTGAAATTTCGTGTCTTGTCTGGCGTTGAAGTCTCCGGTGAACGCGGCCTCCTTCTGCAGTAGGCTTACCGCCGCAGGAGGAAAGAGTTGATGGACCCCGGCGCTGCCCCGCGGCGCTGAGGTCTGACGCCGGCAGATAGTCGTTGCGACACCGCCCGTCGCAATCGGCCAAACGGACCGGCGCGCAGCGACCTTGAACTTTCCCTCGGGAAGACGTCACGTAACTGTGAGACGCGACGTGCCGGTGCGGGAGCACGCGAAGGCCTACGCCCACTCCGTAGGATGTTGCTTCGCGGGCTGCATCTCTTAGTCGTCGGTTAATAGCGTCTCATGCTCAGAGGACACTGTAGTTTTGTGTTTTGGAAATCCTGTACACATCAATGCAATTCTGGAATGTTCTGTTACCATCCATTACGGCGCTGAAATTGGATAGTGATGTTTCGAGTTATAGGAATTGGAAATCTGACAATCGAGATGCGCGTCTGGTGTAATTTACATTTTTCATTGCAGTAAGTTAGTAAATTATACACATTACGTCCTCCATGAATACGGAAAGCACTGGGCTGGATAAATAGTACAGTATGTAATCTTTAAACACCAAATTTTTAGGAATCACTAATGACTGTAACAAGTTAATAAGTATTATCAAAAAAAGTTTAGTACACCTATTCCTCAAGGGGCTGTACACTATTCTGGTTACATGGAAATCATATTGCCTCTGGAATTGCCAAAGAATTTAGAAAAACTTCGACTCTTAAGTCGACCTGCACCATACAGCGTTTCTAGCTTAGTCACAAATATTGATTAGTTTTAGAATCTAGGCGAATTTCCTGAAAAAAAAAAAAGACCTATTATAATCGGCCAGCAAATTAACTGTTTTATGCCACCAGGCATTTTGTAATTTTTTATTAATTAAAAAATATCCTTAGGCTAAACGAAAACTTGCACTGTTTTGTAAAATTTCTGATTTTGAGAGGGAGAAGTCACCCAATTTTTTACAGTTTTAATGTCATTTCATACCGTGAGGGTATGCATTGCATTAAATCGTCACGGAATAGCTTATTAATTTTAATATGCCTGCTCATAGCTTTCGTTAATTGGGTTTCAACATATCTTTCAACCACAATGTTCGTATAATAACACAGAAAATCAGCGCGCAGACAAAACGAGTGCTTGGACATTTTTACAGGGGTTTCTTGTTCTTCAGGTATCTTGCACGTTAACAGATTTGTAAACCTCCTTACGCACAAATGTCCAGAGAAAACTCAGTTTATTCAAAATAAGCATATTTCCCTCCTTCAGTTTCACATGGACAAAATATGCATAAGGCTTAATGATCGTTCCATATACTATTGGATCATCCTCTTTAACTGTTGCCAGAGAAGCAAATAATACGTGTCCCACGTAGTAACATAGGATACGTCCAACACTCAGCCTTTAGGCGGTTGGCCTTTGTTTGACGAGATCATATCAGTATAATTTGGCGTAATTCCTAGAATTGGTCCANCCCCCCTCCTGCCTTTTTTCTTTCCTCCACCAGAAATCTCGGTGAGGAGTGAGTATCCTTACTGAATGGTGCTACCAGCAAGGACAGTCGTATTTTACTGAGGACTAGACTATTTTATTTGAATCTATTAAAATTCAAAAATGTGAAGTGGCCTTCAGACCCTACTAAAGGTTACCTAATCCATTTATTTGTTCAATTATTTGATGTAAATTAACGTTGCAGCGATAATTTACTCTGCAGTGGTGTTTTTAAATACTATGGCTACCATGTCTTCTTAAAAGGCTTTCAACGCGTTTTAAGATAGAATTGTTAAACCTAGTTTTGCTAGCTGCATTGGTAAAATATAAATGGTAAAATTAATAAGNCGTTTTAAGATAGAATTGTTAAACCTAGTTTTGCTAGCTGCATTGGTAAAATATAAATGGTAAAATTAATAAGCTTGTATTAAAATTAAATTCAATAGCCTTGCCACTTTCAATCCAGCGACCTCTCTTCAGTAATCTGTACCAGTAATTTTCTGCCACGGGTAGATTAAGTGGCCTGCTTCTGATGAAAGGGAACAAGTTTGATGGCTCTCGTCACTTATAGTGGCGTGGAACAATATCGACGCTTCACAACTCCAAAGTATCCCAGACCACAACAGTAACCGACCCAGCGTTGTTTAGTCATCCTGATTTCAAGAAGAGTTAACTACGCAACGACGTCTTCTTCATCGAAGTACTCGTAGGCAGACGAGAAACCACCTAAGCAGACTGGAACAAACAGTTAAGATGTCACGGTTGCGAGTCTGCTATGTTAACCAAAGATTTTCTGCAACCACTCTAGTTGTCGCGGACAGGTGGATAAAATAAATTCTGCAACGCCAAATTTACAATGCATGTGGATGTAAAAACCAATGGCAATTAAATGTTTTTAATTATTTTCCCGGGGGCACAATGCTTCCGACGCACGTTTGAGAGAAATTCCTTCTTGTAATTGAAATTATACAAATGCCGACANCCCCGGGGGCACAATGCTTCCGACGCACGTTTGAGAGAAATTCCTTCTTGTAATTGAAATTATACAAATGCCGACAGTACACGCATAAAGTAATAAAGGAATGCTATTTGTTTATCTGTGATTACAATAGTATATTTTCATCTTAATTGAAAACCCTTTAACACTTTGACTGCCACCATACTTTTCGTAAAATGTATTTGTTTGTCAAGGTATTAGTATAATAAGATAAATGAAAATAGCATATTTTCTAAAAATATCTATGGAAGATACTAGTCACGTGAATAAATGTGATGCACATGACCAGAATCAAAACACAGCTGTGNTCTAAAAATATCTATGGAAGATACTAGTCACGTGAATAAATGTGATGCACATGACCAGAATCAAAACACAGCTGTGCATCATATTTGATGCACATAGCAGTCAGTGTTAAGGTCACGATTGGGGGTTTTTTTTCTGTTTAGATAAAACAAGGCTGTTTGCTGTCTTCTGCCTGCCATATATAGTACTGCCATCCCATCCGCGCATGCAATGTTGCGAGATGTATTACAATTGATTTTGCGGTGTCGCTACACTTGCTGACGTGCGGTATTGGGCGATATCCCGAATAGAGATCTGAAGGAGCGGGCAGTCTCTGACAACTAACTCAGCCCAGTAGCTAGAATCCGGAAGTCGGAACCTACCCGGAAGCGTCGAACGGCTCGCAAACTTGGTCATCGACATTGGTGCAGAAAGGAGCGAGGAGCTTGGTTGGCTTCAATAACCATGGAAATGCTCTACATCAAGTTAAGTTATTTAATTTTTGTATCTGAAATGTGCACAAAATGTTTTTGCGTATATAATATGTTTGAGTAAAATCAGGCTTGTACGGATATGGCAAAGATAAAAAAACATAGGAGTCTAGAATTTAATAATTTAAGTAGTAGGAATGATACAAATATAAACTGTACAAATTAGTGTGACACAAATGTTAATTTCCCACGTGAGTCATAGCACTTCAGGAAAGTGTAAATGTATTTACCGTATTACTGAGAGTTATATTTGTTCAAGCGATATCAATTGTTTCACCTGACCTTCAATGAAAATGATACAATCCTATGTCAGTTTGCACGTATTGTTGTTAGTACAAACTTAATTTATAATTATACAGCGTTTTTAACATACAGGCATGCAGGAGGTCCTGAGAAATAACTAATCGTGTGTACAATAACTATCCCACCTAAACAAAAATTAACTCTGCTAATTCTTAGACGTTCTCGATTATTTGATTTGGCCCGCTAATGGAATACCGAAAACGTATTACAGAGTTAATTGTACATTCAGACTGCCAGGAACAGTTGGTGAAAAATCACTGATAAATTATGTTCACTTATCCCCGCATAATACAGGGCTAGGAAGTGCATTTTCCTTTTATATGTAAATGACCCAGACATTGCGTATTAATTTGACTCTTGTCACTCCCTAATGTTAATACATTCATAATGGAACATGCATCCGGTATGATTAATATAATAAATGAATTTGGAACTCTGAGAATATGATCGTGATGCTTATGCTTTCATGTAGGCAAGTTTCGCATCTTACAGCAGGTTTAGTACATAGAGTATCAGGTTTTCATAATCACGGGCATGCCTTAGGGCGTTGAAGCGGTTTTTTTTTTTACGCCATAAGCAGGAGTTTAACAGTTAAAATTACGAGTAACTATGACACCAAATGAAGGCAATAACATCCTCGAACATTCTTGTAATTATAATACATAATACATTACATATGAATATAATCTAAATTATTATAATAAAAGCACGTAAAGAGGCAGCGAGTATAATATTTTTAATACTTAGTATGTTGACTGTTTAATATTTTCCATAAACAAAGGAATACCAAAATCGCTCCAACAGAAAATACAAATACCCCGAATTTTTCGATGCAACAATAGGTAAATTTGACTGCAACTGTACACGTGCGAAGTAATCTGGTTAATATTTCCGTGCTAGCACTTGGGTATCGTGTGGGTATGAACTCACGTATTCAGACTTCCCTGTAGAGCAAAACATTATTCCTATTTTATGCCCAGGGATATGGCGTCGACGTCTTACAATATATGGAGACCTGGCGAGTGAAGAGATTTGGGCGGCTCTTAACAGCAAGGTCTTGAGAGCCGATGAGGTTGATTGAGGTATGGATCAGCGCCGGAATGAAAGGGCGGGGGAAACGGGAGATCCTAGAGAAAACCCTCAGACTAGCAGCATTCTGGCACGATTCCCACATTCAAAAATCCAGGAGGGACCCAGCCGAGGATTAAATCTGGTTCTCCTTGGTGGGAGGCGAGCAGGTTAACCACTCAGCCATCGCGGCTCCATGTAGGCCGAGCTTTAGCCACCTAGTCCGCCGTTATAACCTTTGCTTGTAATGCGGCGAGTTGATTGGCAAGCTACACTCGACTGGACGATTTTAGCACGTACAGTAGCAACCAAAAATATAGCGCCACCCATATATTTAAAATAAAGAACTCCTGTCCCTGTAATATTGATTGTGTCTGTCCGTGTATTTTTTTTGCCAATTGCTCTCTTTGAAAGTTAAATCTAAGCGCAGAGCTTTTATTTCTATCTTTATTTTTTTTATGGGTTATGAATTTTCCAAAGATATGTATACTATACATATTCTGCATTTATCAAATATGCATAGTATACATATACTTCATATACGTTAGTGAAACTTGTTTCACAAACTGCATATACATAAAACCAACATGTTATGCAAAATTCAAATCGGTAAAAAATGATTGCACACTTTTTTAAGACACAGAACGGAATTTAAATCTTAAAGAAAACATAACAATTTCACGGTTTTCGTGCTCTGAACCGAGGTAGTATTGGTAGAGATACAGAATTTTTTTAAATTTGGACGAGTTAGTTTATTTGGGAAAATATAGCTGCACTCAGCATATTTTTTCTTCTTGTATAAATTCGGTNACGAGTTAGTTTATTTGGGAAAATATAGCTGCACTCAGCATATTTTTTCTTCTTGTATAAATTCGGTTTTGAACCAAATCATCGAAAGTATAACTTTTGTAATTTTTTTTCAGTTTTGGCTTTTTATGAAAATTGTGTGTAATTTTTTTTTAGTTCGAGTTTTGCATATTTAAGTATTTCAATTTTATGAAACAAATTTCAGTAATGTATGTCAAGTATTTTTATTTTGGCTTGCCTTGGTGTACTGCAAAATATAGTGATTTGCCTATTATTATACAATTTTTTGGGGAATTCATACCCGTTAACAAATAAAAATAATGAAAGCTCTTAAAGTTGCATTTTGGCGCAAAGAGGTCAATTAACAAAACAAAGAAATACACGAACAGATTCAATCAATATTACGGGAAGGAAGTTTCCAACGTTGACCTTCAACATATCAGNTATTACGGGAAGGAAGTTTCCAACGTTGACCTTCAACATATCAGGGAGGCAAGGTGGCTGAGCGGGTAGACTGCTCGCCTCCCACCAAGGTGAACCGGCTTATATTCCCGGCCGGTTCACTCATGATTTTTGCAAGTGGGAATCGTGCCAGACGACGTACGAAGCCCCTGGTCGGTGGGTTTTCTCAGGATCTCCAGTTTTCCCCGCCCCTTCAATTCGGCGCCGCTCCATACCCATCTCGCTTCACCCTCATCGGCTCTCAAGACCTCGCTGTTAAGAGCCGCCCAAATCTTTTCACTCTTCACTCATTCAAAATACCAGAACAGCCAAACCTATGCGATAAAGCGATTCTGTAAATTTGTTTGTTAAATATTTTCCGACAAATAACTGTTTGAAAGGTTTGAATATATCCTAGTTGCTTTAAAACTTGACATAAGGTGTAAAAATATTTAACAAGTACGGCGTGAACGTGTGCTAACCAAGACTCCGAGCAAGGTGGAATTTGTACTGGTAACAAGACCACTCAATGGTGGGGGACAAACTGGTTCCTGCGCGGCTAGCATGCACTCTCTTATTCCCTCTGCGGTTGAGAAATCTGCTGTGCGAACGAACCCGGAACCCGCGAGCCCGGAAGCGACGACGCTTCGCCCACGGAGCGGCGACCTGGCGTGCAGGGCTGGTCGGCCGGCGGCGGGGCGCGTTCCAGCGCTGGAGCTGTAGCTGGAGCTGGAGCCTGCCGCCCGGCCCGTGCCAGCTGCATTCCCCGGCGGTGAAAGTGCCCCGTCCCGCCGCCAACACCCTTCCACGCCGTCGCCGTCGCCATCTCGCGCGCGCGCACGCGCTCTGCGCCTCCTTCAGTCAGCGCTGCCAACCTGCCCAGCCACACGCTGGCTGCGCACAACCAATCTCCGTGTCCCAACACTCAACTACTCTCCTGCCAATACGACTTGCAAAAACGGCGTCGATTGGGTTTGAGGTTAGAATAAAGTGGAGTCAAAAAGTGCTTCGAGATATTTTTATACTTCCTCTAACGAATTTGTAACGCAGTTTGATTAAATTCAAATTGGTAAAATTATTTTATTAATATAATAGTTCCTGTCATTTAAAAATTAAGATATTAACAAATATGTTCATCATTGTTGACCATGAGACTTTGACATTTGTGTTCCTTTGGGGTAGGTCAGTTTTGTCTATATGAGCAGAAGACAAATAATNTTCCTTTGGGGTAGGTCAGTTTTGTCTATATGAGCAGAAGACAAATAATAGGTCTACCTATCTTTTGTCTATGGTATATTCACGGTTTCTTCGCACTTTTTTAACCAGACTATTGAAACGTCATCATCCTATGTTGGAAGTGCTTGGTTATTTTATGCAGATTATAACATTCAATTTATAATTAATATGAGTAAATACAAAGAGAAAATAAGCGTGCTGGTAAAGTCTGGTAAGGAATAGATCTCATTAAAAATATTATCAAACTGAGTGCGCACGAATGCGGTGCGTTGTCCATTTCGGGTGATTTTCCAGGCTAGGTTAAGCTATGTCTGCACGAAGCGGAGGAATATGCTGAAAGTATAACTTAAGCTGGGCTTCAGAAAAGTTGGAATCAACCGTGAATGGACTATACCACGTTTTGTTTGATTGCAAATAACTAATCATTTCTTCGCAAATTATGGCTCTGCAAAGAAGCAACACATTCAAGCCAGGTTCATACAAAAAAAACTTTAAAAAATAGATATCTGTTTCAATTTGCATTTTTTGCACGTGCGCTTCCAGAACAAAGACAGATGGAACTGCAACGGGACATGTGACAACTATTGCCATCTTGGACACTGGGCAGAGATGATTAACCTATATGGCCGGGAAATTACTATTAATCATAAGAATTTTCAAAATGAAAAGGTAAATTACTTGTGCAGTTGTACAAAGTTTCACACCATGACGGCGAATACTTATAATTGTAAGAAGTCTATCCAATTGTAGAAGAGTGTTTTTTTTTTTATAATGGGTATCGTTTAAGACCCCGTGCCACATTCTATCCTCACTTCCCTAAGCTGCAGCAATTTTATTGACGTGTACGAAAAATCTCCTGGCAGGTTGTGCTACCAGCGTAGCAGCCCAGGAGTGTTGCGTGGATGTTACTAATGAATTTTATTTGGACAGTTTCACGCCTATAAACACATTTTCTGCCATCGTCTNGAGTGTTGCGTGGATGTTACTAATGAATTTTATTTGGACAGTTTCACGCCTATAAACACATTTTCTGCCATCGTCTGTATAACAAGCACTTCTCCAGAACTTTTTCCTACGGACACAACTATTCCTTGTCGAAATCTTTCCCGTAATGTAGTTTCTGCACACGCAGTTTCCCGCGAATACATATTTATATTTGATGGTAACAGGAGCTGTGATTGTTAATAAAAAGTTATAAATCTTTTATATTTCTTTTTTAAGTTATGGGTTTGCTTTACTGGCTTGGATGCTCTTGCTGAATATTTCGTGTTAACGTTTCCACCTACCATTCACATACTACCTCTACCGACTGCATATGTGACGAGTTCCAGTCCCGTTCCTAGCATATACTGAAATCCATGGTACAATAATTCAGTTTTTATTTACTTTAAAATAAAGACGAGATTGAGATAGATTATCAGCGATAGACTGTTATGTTGCCTAGCTCGTATATTTCGTTGAAAAATGGGAAATGTTGGCTTCACTCAAACAATTCTCATTTTCACGTAACTGCCACAATTCTGCAACAGTGTTTTCTCTAGCGTTTGATCGATTAGCAAGGCCAATATTATTGTCTCAAAAATTTAATGTTTCAGTATGCCATTGTGTGTTAATGTTCACTGCTTGTTGCTCACAATTCTGCGGAATATACAGACTCAAAAACTAGTGTCCTCCCCATCAAGTATGACCGAAAACCTTATACAGTGTATATTTATNTGCGGAATATACAGACTCAAAAACTAGTGTCCTCCCCATCAAGTATGACCGAAAACCTTATACAGTGTATATTTATTTATACATGAGAGCTTAATTTCACAGAAAGAAATATAACATAACCATTGTTCATTTTAAACATTATATAAGATACCCGTTTGGGGGAGGGGAAGGAGGAAGGTGAGTGACATTTGAGTTTTGTCTAGCAGTTCATTATAGTTTATCAAACTTCTGGTCTCCAAAGCAGCTTGTTCCCAACGGGAACATGTGAGTGATGTAGAAACTACTACGTCAATTATTGACTATATATTTCGGCAAATCACTAACAGGGTGAGTAAAAGAATACCCCTACTTTGAAGGTTTATAACATCAAAACCAAACAGTCTGCAACCTTGGTTGACAAATCAAATGAACCATGGCACTATGAAGTTGGTTTACCATACATTCATAAATGTTCAATGTGAGCACCACGAGCGGCCCGAACGACATCTACGCGATAATAAAACTCGTTCCACTCTTGTCGGCATGTCCGGTGTTACGGTTTGGATGGCGTCCGTAATTCTCGTTTTGAGGTCGTCAATCCTAGCCAGCAATGGTGGACGAAACACTGATCCCTTATGTACCCCCATAGAAAAAAATCGCACGGGGTAAGATCCGGGCTTCTTGGGGGCCGGTGATGAAGAGCCTGGTCACCAGCTGCTTCTTGACCAATTCAGCGTTGTGGCAACGTCTCGTTCAGGTATCCGCGAACACCTACGTGCCAATAGGGTGGCGCACCATCCTGCTGGAAAATGAAGTCCCCCGCCACCTCTTCTAAATGTGGAAACAATCACTCTGTAAGCATTTCTAAATAAGGGATTCCAGTAACAGTGGGCTCGTGAAAAAATAAAGGGTCAAAAACCGTGTATTTGGATACAGCGCAAAACATTTTAACTTTTGGGGGAAGCGCGCTCGTGTTCGGTGGTTTCATGTGGAGGTTCCTGGCCCACATCAGCATTTGTATGGAACGTCGCGTCATCGCTAAAAACCAGCTTAGACATGAAGGCATCGCCTACCTCGTTCTGGGCAAGAAAGAAAGCACAGCAATCACGTCTCAGTTCTTTATCCTTTTCAGCAAGAGCCTGTACAAGCTATAACCTGAATGGTTTTTACAGCAATCGCTTTCGCAACACTGCCCATACCGGCGATAGAGGGATTTGCATTGCCCGGCTAGCTTGTCAAGTTGATTTTCTGGGACAGCGAACGAACGCTTGTTGAATCCGTTGCATATTCTCTTCGGACACACGCGGCCACCCGGAACTTTTTCCTTTTCAAAGGCACCCTGTGTCACGGAACTGATGAAACTAACGTACGATACTCCAGCTATCGGGAGGACGACGTCCGTATTTGCGAAAGAATTCACGTTGAACAGTCGTAACCGATTCACATTTAGCAAACTGAATAATACAGAACGCCTTGTGTTGTTCTGTCGCCATCGTGATGCGGATTAACGCACAACACACGCTCATAGTGCGACGACAGACGCCCCCAGTGTCATCTCTCGGCGCATAAAGGAAACATCAAACCGTCCCACTCACATTGACGTGTCGAATGCGAGCTCGCTTCTCCCTCACCACCTCAAACCGTAACACTGGACATGCCGACAAGAGTGTGGAACTAGTTTTATTATCGCGTAGATGTCGTTCGGGCCGCTCGTGGTGGTCACTTTGAACATTTATGAATGAATGGTAAACAAACGTAACAGTTCCACGGTTCATTTGATTGGTCAACCAAGTTTGTAGGTTGTTTGGTTTTTTATATTATAAACCTTAAAATTTGGGGTATTCTTTTATACTTATCATGTATGTTAGTGAAGTGCAGTTTTCAGTTTGTCAACAGAACGCACGCATAGGCTGCGTAAGCTCGAAAATTTCACAGATAGCGGTACCAGTAAATAACAATACACAATAACTGCATGGTGGTTCCCGAGAACTTTAGCGGATAATAGTCCTGTACGTGTATACTGTTCAAGTTCGCCACGTCACGTCGTATGTATCCGCAAAGAGGGCTCTTTTCGCAACGTGTCCCTATAAGGCCGCAGTTGGGAGGCATTACACCTTACGCAGTGACCTTTAAGGGGTCAGTCTGCCTGGAGCTATTATCCACGTTTGATGCCGAGAAGCGAGGGAGCGATAAGTGTGACACTGCCACGCACATAACGTGCTCCATCACCGCTACGCGCAAGACTCTAATCTGGCGTGCAGTGCTCTAGTCATGCTGCGTATACCTAAACGTGCAGTGATTTGTCAGTCGAATTTTTTTTTTCTCTTCCGTGATACACAATCATCCCGTAACTCAAACTCGACAGTGGTCAGTATTCTATCGCGAAACATTTCAGGATGCACATAAATTTGCGCGTATTCACCGGTTGAATTTTTCAAGGCACCTGAAAACCCTTTCTCTTTTTCCCGATTTCACGTGTTTTCTTGGTGGAAAAGTATTGTGTTCGTGTAAAAATAGAAAATGATAATCTTAAAAAGTCAAAACCATTACTTCTGCTGCATAGGGCTATAAAAACAAAAAGCACTGCATCAAGACATGAAACTAGCATAAATCAGTATTATACATACAATTATTTCGGACTTTCTTTTTCTGCATTTATTAAAAAATTTTAACTTCAACACAGGCATGTGAATTAACAAGGGCAATTTTATTTCGTTTGTATGAATATCGCGATGTTACTCGTAAACTGCCATAATTGATACTTAATGAGAACTGTGCTAATGCGAATATTACGCTATTTTTCGCACTCCACGAACTCGCCGCAAAGATGCTGGACACTCACCAGGTTCCAGGATGTCCAACGCCTACCAGTCTCTCGGAAACCGTAAGTCGACGCCCACGGACTTAGTCGGTACATTTCTTGGTGTTAGTCAGGCCTTCTCAGGATTCTCTCAGCGTGGGACGGGCCCAGGCCGTCGTATCTCGAATAAGGAAAACTAAACCCTGCTGAAGATACTCTAAGTCTGCCCGAAGTCGAGGTTCTACGATCTTGAAACTTCGGCATTAAAGAAACTATAACACGTTTAAACAAAGTGTGTACTATTTTAACATAGCATAAATATACAAACAATTGTGTATTTTCTCTCTTTATATATTGTATAAACTCATGATTGATTTGCATAGATTAATTTGGTTGTAATAGCAGAGATTGCTTTGTGTATGCGCCCTTCACGCCTGTTAGCGTGACGTGTATTTTCATGAACATACGCTATACGCATAAAACTGGTTGTAATATAGTGTTTCACCCTCACGGTTACAGTTTATATTCGCTCAAATGTATTTGTGGTATGAAATAAGCGTGGATAAGAAACGTATCAATAATATTGCCAAGAAAGCATAGACCAACCACAATATTAAAAAAAAAAATCCCAACTGGCGAGGTTTCTGAAATACCACCAACGTAACAGTGAGAATGCGTCTTTTACTCTGTGTTCTAAAGTTGGAAGTACCGTAGAACCTACTTCGGCTTGCTTCGGCAAACAAATGAATAGGATAAGGATCTCTCGCTATACCCTTGGGTTAAAACTCTCTACTTGTATGCTCCCTGGATAGGCTGGGATGTTCTTGAGCTCGTCCCTTAGAGAGGAGCCGTGGCGTCTTCTGCTGAAGCTGAAGGTCAGTTTTGGACAAAGGAATTCTTTTGGCCGGCGTCGACAACAGGCGACTGTCCTGCTTACGGGCTGTGTCTTTCCCAGCAGGGTCCTCGAGGAACATCCTATGGTATACGAAAAAGGCGTTCCTTTGGGGTAGAAGTTTCCTTGGAGGGCTTTCAGAGACGCTGTAGGTGAGAATGTCTGAGCCTTTTTTTTCTTTAGTAAAAAGGGGCGCGTGGGCCTTTTTTATTCGAATTCCCGCGTTTCAATGCATATTAAGGTTAATTTCATTGTAAAAGCTTGATTTATATTCAGCGATATATAAATACCATCTGGAATATTTTAAATAAACCGATCAAAATTTTCAAATTTTCAATAGAAAATTGTAATGTAAGTTCTTCCTTACTTTGTAACGTAAGGTGGAGAGAGCCCGCCCAGTTAGATATATATTTTTTTACAAACCTTAGTAATCAAACTTTGTGNTTTGTAACGTAAGGTGGAGAGAGCCCGCCCAGTTAGATATATATTTTTTTACAAACCTTAGTAATCAAACTTTGTGACATATGACGCTTTGAATTTTAATGCCCGGTCATCGAGGACTATCTAACAACATTTTTGAAATTTCTGTGGTTTCAGTTATACCTATCCGTAATCGCCTATGCGGGACAAAAATTATATATGGTAATCTTTGATTACTGTTACAGACGTGAAACTAGTTTAGGGAAGAGCAATAAGTTTGATTTTTAAATAACTCTTGATGTTCCCTGTGCCTTGACAACCATGGTTTTTAAATACGTCCTGTGGAAATTAATTAAGTTATGGAGGAATATACGTAGATACAAGATGGCGGAAATCTCTCTTACTGANAATACGTCCTGTGGAAATTAATTAAGTTATGGAGGAATATACGTAGATACAAGATGGCGGAAATCTCTCTTACTGAGTGAAAACTAAGCGTTAAATGAAGTCTATGGAATTGAGGCCATTGGTGCGTGGTGAAAATGATCAAAGTTTTGAATCACATTAGCGATCATGTCATTTGAATATAAAGCGTACAAATGCCTCTGAGCGAGAAATTTTGGGACGAAACTGTACGAAATTTATTTTGTAAGCAATGCAACAAATACATTTCCAGTTAGATTTTTTGTTTACACAGGATGATCGTGAACGACATGTACAAACTTTGCGTGATGATGGTTATAAAAAAATTTGGTAGGAAACATACGATGTATGACCGAATTGGGAATTAAAATAAGTTACTAAGAAAATGTCGGAAATTTCGTGAGATAAAACTAAAAATTCGTGAATTGTGTTAGTCTAATTTGATATCTGCCATGTGATAACATTTGGTGAGTGATTGCATCGCCCCTCACGGGGAAATTAGGGGGTGGCATGTTATTAACCAACAAAAGTGTGTTAGCTATATGTTTATCCAGTGGTATTTCGTTAAACCATAAGATATTGGTAAATTGAATTTAGCTATTGTATTTAAGACTTCCATCCTTTCAACATGGCCTTGCCCAGGCAATATAATTATACTACTACAAAGATGTCCGGTTAGATTACTAAATTTGCCACATTTGGGCAATTTTTAAAAATAGGTTTTTTTATAAGTCACCTTTAAATTACGTAGGCCTTAAAAATGTTGAACCATTTCCGAAGTACTGTTCATTCTTCGCATGAATTAAGATGACCTCTAAATTACTACCTGGCGTTGGTACCACCTAGTGCAAAGTTCTGTTGAGATTTGTAATGTTTTTGAAAATTTCATATATCTTCATATTTCGAAGGAGATTATTTTTAAGGTTGTTTTAATTACAAATATTCGGTATATTTATTACTAAATTAGAATTAAAAACATTGTTTTGCCAAGAAATTGACTGTGGTCTAAAACAAACGTTTTGTTTTGAAATGAGTATAGTGTTTGGACCATTCCTCATCCTCGCCACTTGTGTTAGTGCACTAAGGTCACTAATACTTTCACTACAAACAAGAGCAGCAGTGTGTAGTAAGCTCTCCCCAACCTTCGGTTTTTTTTTTTGGTGTGTCATGTTTTGTTGCATTTATAGATGACCCGGAAATGTGTGGCATGAAGTGGTTTCATTCCTTTCACTCAGTCGTTAGTTATCATAACACTTCGCCTTAGCATAGCCTTAAGTTTGAAGAAAAAAAAACGAACTCCAGAAACGCGTTTATTTTTCGAGGGTGCCCAGGGATTTGACTTTGCGACCTTAAATTCCCCGCTGTGGCATTGCATACGCGCTGAACGCGGTGTGCTTCGCAACAACAGTTCTATCTATGGCTCGTTTGTTTCTCAACATTTCATGTCAGTGTTCCTTTTGTTCTTTGGAAAGAAACGTCTATGTTGGTTCCGGGATTTCGTAACACTTCGGTAGCCTAGAGAAACACACAACTAGCTGCACTGACTGTTTTAAAACAGTCAAGTACATACAGAAAGTTTTGATGTTGATAACGCATGAAATGAATTTGCTGCTGTCAAGGACGCACGCATAGTGGCCCAAAGGGGTCCATGATTACCCTTCCTCCTTCCTTNTGAAATGAATTTGCTGCTGTCAAGGACGCACGCATAGTGGCCCAAAGGGGTCCATGATTACCCTTCCTCCTTCCTTTCTTAATATTCAATCCTTTTGAAAAATTTAACCTAGATTCAGGCCGTAATTTTTATCGCAGATGGATGGGCATGTTGCGTTCACAAATAACTAAGAGAGAACTAAGTTTGTAAGCTGTGCTGTAAGTTTGGCACTGAAGACGCACCTTTATTTCTCAGATGGTCCGGACTGGCTGCTAGAAAAATATTCGGGCCAAAGCTGAATAGGTTTGTTTAATAAAAGGTTTTTTAAAGTGTGGTTACCTATTTTAAATATTGAGTTCCTTATAACTGAAAATTATGATTTTAAATATACTTTACAGAAACTCACGAATGTAACATATATTTAACTGTTAACATATATTTGAAACGTATAAAATAATTCCACAAGGAATTCAGCAAGAGTTCAACCAGACTAAACACAACAATTCAGGATGAGTAACTAACTGTGTATGTTCTTCTGTGCTATCTTAGTTGTGTCGTCAGATCTTGAGCTTGCATACATACTTATTTTTGCCTCTGTGTTCATCTGTGTTGTCTCTGCTCGTCCGTTTTTGATAGTCCTGTTTTGTTTCTTTCAGTTTTGTAAAACTGTTGAACTCCTTGTGGAATTATTTCTATGTTTTAAATATTTGTCGGGCGACAACAGCTAGTGTTTATTAGTTCNACTGTTGAACTCCTTGTGGAATTATTTCTATGTTTTAAATATTTGTCGGGCGACAACAGCTAGTGTTTATTAGTTCTCGTGTGTGTTTCAATGCCGTCCAGTTGTCTTTTCCATGGCGACGTAGCTCTGCAACGACATATGTTGGAGGTAATTTTTCATTTAATCATTTATTTCCACTGCAAGTATCATTCAAGGAACATATCTTAAATCCTTGTTGTGTTTGAGACGTACCGTAATAGTCTTATTTTTGTAGGGGAAATGTATGTAGTTTATTCCAGTGAATTAACGTTTTCTGGTAGAAAGCCACACACACACACACACGTGATGTGGCACATTGCTCCGGCAACCCATTTGGAGAGCCGGAAGCATCGTTAGTATCTCTCGCTATTGCTGTCCAGCGAGCGATGCCAATTGGACCCGGGTAGAGACAATGGCCAAACAGGAGCTTCCATTGTTCTCCTCGTGCCTACTGTAACAAAGTGAGGGGGAAGTATCGTGCGCGTGTGCTTTCCTTCCTCTTGTCATACTTTCGTTTCCTTTCTGGCTGCGATTGGAAATTCAGAGTGCGATGTAAGCGCTCCTAAGGCGTGCACTTTCTCATGAGCTAGTCCTGAAATTCCCGACGTTGTGCTCTTGCGTGGTGGAGATAACAGGAATTAAAGATTATGCATTTATTTCTTCGCCGAATGTCGCGTAATTGTTACATAATTGCAATTTAGAAATACATTATAAATCATAAATTGAAGCAACCCGGAAAGTATTTTTTTTATATCTGTTTGAGAGATTTAAATTTGCTGAGGATACAATAACCGTGGTCTTGGAGTATAAATCCTGCCGAAAAACTAAGTTGTATTAACTTTTTTTTTTTTTCCCTTCTGGGTTTACACAGTTTCCAAACTCACGAATGTGTTAGTTCTTGAAAAACTGCCAAGGAAATTTTTTTTATCTCAGACTGTCCAACATCTGATCTGAGTGCAAAATAACATAAATTTTCCTGGCAGGGTTAACTTTGTTGCGATGTTCGGTTAGCCTTAGTTATCTGTTCTGTTGTTCATTTACCAGTATGTAATATTTTGCGGCTTTAAAACTGAACTGAAATTTTTTTTCACTCAACCACTAGTTAAACTACGTAAACATATTTCTAGCCTTCGCAAGGAAGTAATATCATGTAGCATTCATACTCTGTTGCTCATGGGTTGTATAAAAGGCAATAAGAATGAGAATAGCGGAAGTGTGATTCTAATTAAGTTTTATATATTGCATTTTAATTAATACTTTCACTAGCAGCATAAATTTTTGCCATGCAGTGCGTGCCATTTGTAGATGTAAGTTATGGTTTATGGTTTACTTTAGTACGTAATACTCGTCCCGGTTCGTTGAAAGAGTGAGAAAGTGAAGAGATTTGGCTCTTAACGAGGTCTTGAGAACTGATGAGGGTGAAGCGAGGTGATTATGGAGCAGGGCCGGGATGCAAGGGTGGGGGGAAACGGGAGATCCCAGAGGAAACCCGCCGACTAGCGGCATTGTACGGCACGATTTCCACATGCAAAAATTTGGGGCTTGACCTCGTCGGGAATCGAACTCGAACCTTGGTGGAAGGCGAGTAGTCTGACCACTACACCACCGCGGCACCTCCGTAGAGGTCTGTCAATTTACGAACTGCTAACTTTTCAACGTAGACGTTTTTAGGGCAGTATGTCCTGTGTTCAGCAGTGGACACTGTGTGATGTCAGTGTCGCAAAATAACATTGGTATTTAACCAGCGCAGCAAAGAAATGCTGGAGTATGACGTCACGTGGGGAGAATGTTGCCGACGCTGCTAAGTGCGCCTGCGGTAAGCTGGACATGATCCGACTGCGGCAGCGGCGATGCGAGGTGACTGACCAGGGAAGCGGGACCTCCGCTAGCCAATCAGAGCACGTGATTCTCATAAGAACACGGCTCGCTGGCATCCTCGCGTTCAGGGCTTCCTGACATGCGCGTGTTGTTAACAAACGCCCCCCCCCCACCTCGTGTTTCATAACGACGTGCTGCTGTTACGTGTTCGACGAAGAAGAATGCGTGCCTTATTCGTGTCGAACTTTGGGACAGCGCGAAAGTCAGTTGCGAGTCGTACGACCCCCCGAAGTTGTGGATTATTAGGCAGCATATCAGCAACTGGCAGCGACCTAACTTGCGCGAAAAACCCAAATATTCCGTAGCGACAGATAAGATATTTCAAATATACGAGATAGATATTTTAGGTTATGTAACACATGTTCATCCCTTATAAACAACCTCGATAATAAATTGTATACAAATGCAGTCATGTGAAAAATCGACGTTTCACAGTTAGGCCGTTTTTCTTTAATATGTCTGTGGGAGGGGCCAAAAACAAAAACCAGATAGTGACATACTTGTAAAAAGTGAGTTACGTGCGTGTCACACAAGTAGTGTCAAATGTTTGGGTAAATCGGGTACGTGCTACAGGGTCCATTTCCTTTAAGACAAAAGCAGATAAGTGCATTGCCACGCACCTGGTTTTTGTTTCCAGCTCTCAGCTATCACCTATTTAAGACATTTTCAGCAAGATATTTTATTTTCGTAATTCACTGTGACATTACTGTATATATGGTAGTTAGTGTTCACGTTCAAATATAGGCTATGCCTGTAGAGCCAGAAATCATTTACAAAGGTTTGTCGACAAAATATTCAATTAACATTTACCGAGTTGTAGGCATGTGTCATTACTGGCATCTCGACCCCTACCCCAGGTAAAAAATTCATGTGACATGGACCATCAATGGACGTAACTCCGACCGATAGCGATGATCTTAAAGAGTGAGTGGACGTAAGTTCGCTCATAAACTTCCGACGTGGTAAATAAAAGGTAGGCCCTATTCACGATGAAGAAGCGACGGAATGATATGTTGGGGGAACGTGGAGCAGGATGTCTGGGGAGAGCATACTGGCGTCATGCAACCTCCACCAAGTTACAATCATGTATATATCCGGATAAGGAACTGCCGGGAATCGAAACCTCTATTGCCGTTGTGGGACGCCAGTGTGTTAATCATGCGGCCGTACAAAAAGTTAATACATGAAATGCCAGCAGACGGTCGAAAAAATAAGTAACTACTGTTGAAATGGGTAGTTGTTCAATGACAAAGGCAAAGGAACAAAAATATTAAAGTTACACACTATTCAATGATGCCAACTTGTCGCAACCAGAGCGGCAACTTGAGTGGCAATTACAAAACTACAAAAGTAGACAAACCAAATAGTCATGGAGAAGGAATTGAAATTCGCACCTTACGATAAACAATACCTCAATCGCCCAACTGAGTTAAGCATCCTGCCCTTTTAGGCACTGGATAACAGAATCGGCTGTAAATTTTGTCGGTTTCAGGAATTTCTATATTCGCTTGGGTCCAAAGGCTAGTCTCAAGACTTTTCTATTAAAAAAACACGGGGAATTTCAGTATAAACGAGACATTACTACAGTCCGTTCACGGTTATTTTCAACTTTTCTGAAGCTTCGCTTAAGTTCTACTTCCAGAATATTCCTCCGCCTCATGCAAACAGAACTTAACTGTCTAAAAAAATTACACCCGAGGGCCAATGCACCACATTCGTTCGTACTCAGTGTAATAATATTTTGCATAAGAACCATTTCTTACTAGGCATTACCAAAACACCTTTTTTATATCCCTGTTTTTATTCATGCTAATAATTTATAAATGAAATATAAGTTAAAGTTCAATTTTTATGTTACACGAGCTTGCGATACGTGGCAAGTTTAGGAAACAACCAAATACGTCATAATGGTATGATTTTCCAAAGGTTTGATTAAAAAAGTATGAATAAATCGCGAATAAACTATAGTGCTCGTTGTCTCGCCTCAGTAAATGTCTTTGGGACATTTGCGGTTGGCTTAACTAACGTTGCAGTTAAAGGCGGCAAAAAAAAAAATATTAACTGGAATTCGAACTAGAACACGTCGCGGTACACTGGGTCGCGCCTTTCATACATCGGTAGAGGAGATAGCCATTTAGATAAAGGAACATGGCGGTCTGAACCACGTGCCAACAGCGTGCGAAAGATTCAGTGTGATTATGATAGGGTTAACACGTCGCCTACGCCAGTCCATTGAAGCAAGTTTATAAAATAAAAGCGTGTAAGACCTTGCCGATCGAATCGCTGCCAATACGAAGCGGCTTCCCCGCTATGGCCTGGGTTGTCGCTGGGCAGGCGCGCACGTTAATTGCTTGTAAAGGGAGAACCCGTAAATGCCAACCGGCGCTGCCTTGCCCGAGCCGTAAAGCGACGAGCGTATGGGCAAACGTTGCATCCTCCACGGCTCGTAAAACCTGACGTTTATACTAAACCGTGCTTTGGCGAAAGAAAGGGGAGGCTGTGTGGGCCACGCAAAGATCCACTACACGAGCAACGCGAAGACAATTCTGCGTTGCATATGCTGCCAAGTGTTGCCCTTTTTCTCTTTGTGTGGATCATTTAACTTTGCTGGAGAGAGGAATATCTGAAAATTTGCATGCAGCTCTTTAAATATCAACGTTGCCATGCACTGCGAACAAAAAAAAAAACCCAACTTGTAATTACAACACAATAAACGTAACAGGGACTCCACAGTTGGCTATGTAGTTATTTTACTTAGTCGCCCCCCCCCCCATTTCCTCCCATTGTGGAGGTCAACGGTACTGCCATGACTTGACCTAGTTTTCATTTCACAGCTGGTCCAATCCAACTTCGTCAAACATGAGACTATCTAGGAATGGACATAACTTGTTAAGGGCAAGTAGTTCTCTCAGCGCCAACTGGTCGATTTTATTTTTTTATGAGGAAATGTTTACATCCCTTTACATCATGAAATTATAATGTGTAATTGGACTGTGGGAACGTAATCGACAGTAATTTTGTGTTTTAAGTCACTTTTAGGAGAATCCCAGAGGACTTTTCTGCAACCTGATTTTAGGATGCCACAAAGAAAATTGTTAGATGCCTCACGCCAAGGCACAGTCAACGAGATAGAAAGGAACTAACGATGCTAGAAGCCCGTCGCTCGAACCTTTCGCTCTTGGCCGACCTCTGCAATTGTGAAGGATGTAGGAGATAAGGATAGTGAAACGGTAGAATGGAGAGAATAAATGAGATCATGCTTCTCAGTCGTCCGCCCTTCTTATTATCCATACCATGGATGTGTCCATGTGCCCACCTAATTAAAATACCCTTGGAGGGCAGATTTCCATTACGCCATGACTAAGAATCTTAGCGGGAACAACTGTATGGGTACGCTTACTAAAAGGATATTACCAGAAAAATGTTCCTCGTGTTACTAATAATGGAATATATGGAATTCACAGATAATGCAGTATCATAATTTGTTCTTTGCACGTGATGAACTTCGTTTTGAGTGATCTTCAAGTGAATAGGTGCTTAAGTTATATGACTAATTCGCAGTGAATATGGCCATGCATGTAACACCTTTACCAAAAACATAATACTCCATTCGTCTGAAGTATTTTCAGTTTCTTAATTGGTATTAATCTTGCAGTACCACAGTGCACAGGTCTATACGAGCTTACTCTGAACTCCAGGTCAAATGGTTAAGAGACGATTTCTTATGAAAAATAATAAACTTAACACTACCCTAAAAATTGCAATGATTAAGGGAGGCACGCTAGCTTGAAAATATAGATTTTCAAATGACTTAATGTTAATAAAACAGTACTTGTGACTAAACAACGAATTCCCGAACACAAGTGTTTCAACATTTTGTACTTCGTATAATTCATAACTTAATTGAGGAAAATATCGATTTTCAGGGGGCGCACTTTGTCATAAGTCCTATTGTTTTTATACTTGTTGTACACTGAAGAGGCAAAAAAACTGGTACACCTGCTTAATATCGTGTAGCCCCC
>NQII01010188.1:0-18643 GCA_002778355.1 Clitarchus hookeri | reverse complement strand
GCGAGCACGCAGAAGTGCCGCAAGACGACGTGGCATGGACTCAACTAATGTCTGAAGGTATGCGGGAGGCAATTCACACCATGAATCCTGCAGGGCAGTCCACAAATCCAATCTGCGCCAATTTGGGAAAATGTTGCACGTCTGTCACGTTTAATTATTCTCGTCAGTCGTCGTTTGTCCCGTTCTTTCACGATTTTTTTCCGGCCACAACGATGTCGAAGATGTGATGTTTTACCGGATTCCCGATATTCACAGTACACTCGTGAAATGGTTGTACGCGAACATCCAAATGTTATCGCTACCTCGGAGATGCTATGTCCCATCTCTCGTGCGCCGACTATAACACCACGTTGAAACTCACTTAAATATTGATAACCTGCCATTATAGCAGCAGTAACCGTTCTAGCTGCCTACCGCATTGCGTTACTATGATTGGTTCCATACCTCTGTTATTTGCATACGCACGCCTATACCCATTTTTTTGGCTCTTCAGTGTGCATCAGTTTGTCATTCTTGTAGGCACATTAAAACGTCATTTTTGTGTACATATTTTCAAAATCTGTCACCTGCGCAAACATACTCAAAACGGTTTACATCTGACGTAATTATGTGACCGAAATAAACGTTGCCAGTAAGTAAAATGTTCTGTTCGTCGTGCAGATTGAGGTGCGTGGTGAGAAATATGTATGAACTAGATGTTTTAAGGTCGTAAACTGCATGTGACGCTTATCCTTTAACACATTTACACCTTGGAACTAACCAATGTGCTACGGCAAAGACACCGGTGGCCTCGGTGGTTATAACGGCTGTTCAACTGTAGTTATTCAAGCTTTCATTGCTCGGGAAGCTAGAAAGTGTCCCCGCAGCAAAACCACAGAACTGCTTGTAATGACTGCAGATTAACAGTTACAGCTGTGCTGCTTTAAGCCATACCCGACTTATTTACTCATTGTGCCCCAGTACGTGCCTTAGAAAGTTTGTCATTAATAGTCTAGCCCAGTTTTTAAAGCCACGGGCTGAGGATAATAAGGCTTGCTTGGCACAGTGCGTCTGATTATTATGATTTTTTTGCAAAAAGAAAATTTTTTTTTGGCCTATTAACACGCGAATAAATGCCCGCATTTGGCGCTTGTTTTAATACGCAACTAGTGTGTTTCAAAGTATTTACTTCAACCAGTTTTTAGATTTACGCTGTTCACAGTTAATTGAGCACTTCTGAAATCAACCTTTGAAAAATGTAACTGCCTCTGCCTGTATATGTCTCAGGGAGATGATAAAACCGGATATTTGATCAAATCCCTAAGGTAGAGATTATCAATTCACGGAAGATGTTAAAATGACAACTCTGTGGGGTGATTTCCTTAAAGAAAGTAAGTGATTTGATTGATCAAGTCCCTTAACTGTTTTAGTGAAAAGATGTTATACTTGAAGCTGGTAGCCTCATAACCTATAAAAAATTGCTGGCGAGCCTTGAAATGACCATAACACCAGTAGTGAACCTTCCTGCTGGCGCTGGGGCTCGGCCACGGTGCGTAATTTATGGCTACGCTTTGGGTGAGTCCTGACTTCTTTATTTCATCTTTTCACTGAAACAGTCAGTTAAGTGACTTTATCAAATCACTTACTTTCTTTAGGGAAATCACCCCACATAGTTGTCATTTTAACATATTCCGTGAATTGATCATCTACCTTAGGGATTTGATCAAATCTCCGGTTTTATCNTTTAACATATTCCGTGAATTGATCATCTACCTTAGGGATTTGATCAAATCTCCGGTTTTATCATCTCCCTGCGATACATATATTTTAACGGGCACACTGAGTGGCACGCGCCCAGTAAAGTTGGTCACGACGGGGAGAAAGTAGTTCCATGTCTTAACTTTGAATTAAGTGTTTGGTAAATAAACCTATGTGAATACTGAAACTATACATTTTGCTTTCTGTTTTTTTTTTTAATGCGCGTAAGTGTAAGAATTAACAAATTTGTAAAATATTTATTATATTTTTTTATTATTTCACAGTTTCACTTGAGCGACGCTTGAATAGTGATAAGGTATATAGAAGAGTTTACTTTACATGAGATGTAAGAATACACAATGCGCATACAAATAGATCTTAAGCAGGACTTTCGAAAGTGCTCAGATTACCGTGAACAGCATATTACAATATTTATGTTGCTAAATGAACAAACCTGTAAACGTATTTGGGTCAGAAGAAGATACTGATAAGGGAGGACTAATATCTACACCAAATACCTCAACTTAAATCGAAGGACAATAGATTGGTGGGCAACAAGGGATTTTATGAAGTGTCCTTGCCATTTAATGGTACAGTAGTAAAAATAAAATTACGCCCGTCTCTTTCGGCTGAATTTTTTTAAAACTAAAAATCTTCCAGAAATACTTATAATGTTAGTTTCCTCGCTCAAAGTGTGCATATTACGGGAGAAATAAACATTAACTATTTTATCGATTACAAACCTGAGCAAGCATGGCAGCAGTTGGAAGGAGTGTGTTACTAGAGCTACTAGTCATTTCGTAACCCAAGTTAGCGAGCTATCAAGTGTTAATCACGATGCAACATTGCGGTGGCAGAATCCAGAGTGGTGGTGGCTGCCAAACTCAAAAGCGACCGCCAGTGTCGCGCGGTATCTTTACAGCCGGCAGCAGATGTGTACAGGTGTCCTTACTGGTGTTAAAGAGCGTCCGTTGCGCCACCACTGTTCGGTGTACCTGGACAGTCAAAACGACTTACTCGTGGCGGCTGTGTTTACATGGCTCCCCTTCGCCGCGAAGTGATGACTCGCAAAACAGAAATGTCGTAACACCTGGCGTTTTTAAGCAGCGCCGCGTCGTCAGCGGTTGTTACGCAAACTCCGTTCAACCATACATTTAGTACTGTCAAAACACCATTCTGTAAAAGCAGTCTTAAATAATCTGTTGTTCATTTCTGATAAAAGTTCTGGATGAAGCTATATATGTGCAAGTTTCTTCAGTTAATAAAAAAAATNAATCTGTTGTTCATTTCTGATAAAAGTTCTGGATGAAGCTATATATGTGCAAGTTTCTTCAGTTAATAAAAAAAATGTTAATGTTTTTTTCGGCTAATCGGGATGTAGTTTACGTGCTAAAACTAAATTTAAAATTACACCAAAAATACGCATACTTGAAATCGAGGTTTACGCAGGAATCTAACATGGAACATTGCGATCCGAAGGCAACGCATAGGCCATTAAGGATGCGTGCATCATCCTATCCTTACACTTACATAACCTTTTACCAAAAATAGATAAAATGTTTTGCTTCTGCAGTTCTCAACATATTCTTTACCTAGGCATAACATTCCATTAACAAGTTTCTCAGATGCACCCATCTTACTTCACTCGATTATGTTTGTATGTAGTTTTCTTGATGCCTATCTATGTTGCATTTAAAGGATATATATGGTCACATTTCAAAAAAGATAGGAAGCAATATGTAGTGGAATCATTTTGTCCTGCAGACCACCTGAAGATAAATACAATTTAAATGTTGGTAGAACAGAGACAAAACGTTGCCTCCAGCAACGCGATCACAGGATGACACCTAAGCAGATGCCGATATTGATTTGTGCATGCGTCGCATCACTGACGTTTAAATAAAACTTCTAACCATAGATTTGAGCTGCAGTTACATAATAACTTCGAGTAGAAATTTTATCATTAACAGTGTGAGTTTGTTTTTGGTTTATAAAAATTAACCTGTGGTGAAAGACGTAAAACTTGATGTATTAAACATTTTTGTGATTGCCACTAACATCCAGCGTGATTAACTTTATCTTAACTGAATCTGTTACCATGGAGATGGACCTACTCTTTTTAGCTTTTCTGTGCGTAGCAGTGCTGCGTATTTAAAATTAACGCTTTGGTTTTAAAACATGTTTTCTTACCAATGTGTAGTGTACAATTTTTGAATCAGTGGTTGGTTTGTTACTGTGTATAGCACACGTAATCGAAAACTNAATCTGTTGTTCATTTCTGATAAAAGTTCTGGATGAAGCTATATATGTGCAAGTTTCTTCAGTTAATAAAAAAAATTTTAATGTTTTTTTCGGCTAATCGGGATGTAGTTCACGTGCTAAAACTAAATTTAAAATTACACCAAAAATACGCACACTTGAAATCGAGGTTTACGCAGGAATCTAACATGGAACATTGCGATCCGAAGGCAACGCATAGACCATTAAGGATGCGTGCATCATCCTATCCTTACACTTACATAACCTTTTACCAAAAATAGATAAAATGTTTTGCTTCTGCAGTTCTCAACATATTCTTTACCTAGGCATAACATTCCATTAACAATTTTCTCAGATGCACCCATCTTACTTCACTCGATTATGTTTGTATGTAGTTTTCTTGATGTCTACCTATGTTGCATTTAAAGGATATTCATGGTCACATTTCAAATAAGATAGGAAGCAATATGTAGTGGAATAATTTTGTCCTGCAGACCACCTGAAGATAAAGACAATTTAAATGTTGGTAGAACAGAGACAAAACGTTGCCTCCAGCAACACGATCACAAGGATGACACCTAAGCAGCTGCCGATATTGATTTGTGCATGCGTTGCATCACTGACGTTTAAATAAAACTTCTAACCATAGATTTGAGCTGCAGTTACATAATAACTTCGAGTAGAAATTTTATCATTAACAGTGTGAGTTTGTTTTTGGTTTATAAAAATTAATCTGTGGTGAAAGACGTAAAACTTGATGTATTAAACATTTTTGTGATTGCCACTAACATCCAGCGTGATTAACTTTATCTTAACTGAATCTGTTACCATGGAGATGGACCTACTCTTTTTAGCTTTTCTGTGCGTAGCAGTGCTGCGTATTTAAAATTAACGCTGTGGTTTTAAAACACTTTTTGTTACCAATGTGTAGTGTACAATTTTTGAATCAGTGGTTGGTTTGTTACTGTGTATAGCACACGTAATCGAAAACTTTAAATACGCACAAATAAGCAATAGTTAAAAATAATCAAGGCTCTCGTTGAAAAACCGCACGATGGCGCGTTTCGATCTGCTAGAATGAGCCGATTGATGGTCAGGCAGTATAATTTAATCACGCACACGCACACGCGCTAAAGAGTTCGCTAGCTCGCACGCACAAGAGCACACACTTTACACATAAGTATGGTCTTCAGCCTTACTGCTGTACAGATGTAAAACATAGGTGCGAAAAAGTTACCCTCAGATTATAAATCCGCGTGTTTAACCGCGTGCACGTGCAGGAGATAGTCACCCAACCTCGAAAACCGTGAGGCAAACCGTGCACTGCTGACATTGATTCTTAATTTCATTCAAAATTGGCGTTTCTCCCTATAGTCTATTCGCAATATCGTCACACTTTTAGAATAAAATCTCTGAAAAATCCTCATGTTGACGTGCATTTGCTCGTTTCCTAAATATGTCGTGTATCACAAGCGTTTAGTAGTTATGTTAACATAACAATTAATTTTTCGTTAAATTGAACTTTTATTATATGTTATATATAAATTATATTTTATTGATAATTAACACGAATAAGCCCAGAGAGAAAATAGGCGTGTTGGCAATGCCTAGGAAGAAATAGTTAACATTAAAAAATATTATTAAACTGAGTTCGCACGAATGCGGTGCGACCCGCGTTGTCCCTTTGGTCTAATGTTATAGACATGATTAAATTTTGCAAGAGGCGGAGGAATAACCTGAAATTATAAATTTAGCATGGCTTCAGAAAAGTTGGAAGTAACCGTGAATGGACTATACCTTCTTTTGGTTGTACTTTGCGTGAAGTAAAATAACGAATATCGTAACTAGTGAGTAGAATATGCCTGTGGATGAATCACAGTTTAACATAATCTTGCTTGTGGCTTAAGCCTAGTAAACAAAACAACAGCTTGTACAAGTAATCATCCTTGTCGCATATCACAGCAAAGGTACTCCGTCAATATTATTTCAAGCCGGACTCGCTTACGCACTTCTACGATTTAAGTGACGAAGAAGAATAAACATGCTATAAAAATAACGCATCACTGAAACTGGCAAGTTTTTTAAACAGTCTAGTTTTAGAATCACTTGCAGACTCATTTGTTAGTCATTCAGCCCATCGAAGGCAAGTGGTTCGTAAAACTGAAAGGAGGAAGAAATATTACGTTAGCAATAAATGTGTAATGTCCGAGAGGCCTCCTCATTCACGGAAGAATGCGCACGCCGCGGGCGTCTCCTCCAATCCGCAACGCTGTTACTTACACGGCTGTTGCGTCATTATCTCTTCCGCTTTCCATTCGCGTCGTGCAACGTGAAAACCGAAGCGGGGAGTGGCACAGCGACGTGACAGCGCGAGAAGTCCCGCAAGAGTTAATTTCCATCTTTCGACAGTTTCCCCTCAGACTTCAGCCTGCTTGCTTTGCATAACGTCGAAGGTGACAGAGAGCCGATGGTAACGGTGGGTGGACTAGAAAGTGCCAGGGTCGCTGGGTTTAGTAATCGGACATTTCCCCAGTTTGTGATCGGTGAAGTGGGTCAGGCCGACGCCGTGTCATTTAAACGCAGATGTGTGATCCACTCGTTCAGTGTTCCCTTACTACTTAGATTCTCGGNCAGGCCGACGCCGTGTCATTTAAACGCAGATGTGTGATCCACTCGTTCAGTGTTCCCTTACTACTTAGATTCTCGGCGAGGTCGTTCCTGATTTTCACATGCGAGGAAACGTAGCGGACGTTGTCGATGGCCGGCGTGTTTTCTCGGTGTACTCCCGTTTCCCTCTCCTGCATTANAACGTAGCGGACGTTGTCGATGGCCGGCGTGTTTTCTCGGTGTACTCCCGTTTCCCTCTCCTGCATTCCGTCGCTGTTTCATGTCCTATCATTTAAACCCCCGTGGGCGCTAAATCTGTTAGCTTCCTCCAAATCTCTCAGCATCTTTTAGAACGTTTTCGAGGGGGTGAGAACGAAAACCAAGAACAGCGTCTGAACGAAAATCCGATTAGCGGACGCAATATGTTTGAATTTCTTATTATAAACTCTCGGATTTGTTCTGATTTGGTGAAAAAGTAGCCCAAAACTGAACTTGACTGGCAATTATTTAAAATGGATTACATATCCGTGGCCTGCCCGTTATTCTTATCGGGAATATTTCAGTCCA
The DNA here is from genome assembly GCA_002778355.1 of Clitarchus hookeri. Classification (NCBI taxonomy): domain Eukaryota; kingdom Metazoa; phylum Arthropoda; class Insecta; order Phasmatodea; family Phasmatidae; genus Clitarchus; species Clitarchus hookeri. The sequence goes on along the minus strand of NQII01010188.1, from coordinate 11,473 downwards.
AAGATGATGCTTTCAAGACCCCGATCACGACGGTCGCCATGAACACAACATATCCGATTAATTGTGAAAATCCACACGCGTTGTACCATATATAGTTAGAGGCATTATGCCAGTATTCTAGTATTCTCACCTCATGGGTCCTTCTTATACAACGTTTGGGCGCGTACAGAATGGGATGTTCCTTGCCTGGCTGCTTTAGGTATAGCATGAGAAGGGTGTAGTGATGCCGAACTGTAGATTTATCTGTTTAACTTTTGTACAGCCCGGCGGTGTCGCTCCCAAATTTTCGCACGTGGAAATCGTGCCGGACGATGCCGCTGGTCGACAGGTTTTCTCGGGAATCTCCAGTCTCCCCCGCCCCTGCATTCTGGTGCTGCTCCATATTCACTTCACGTCACCTTCATCAGCTCTGAAAACCTTGTTGTTATGGGGCCGCCTAAATCTCTCCACTATCCACTTTTGTACAAGAGTAGCAAGTTAAGTATTTTGGAAATATTTTGAATGGTAAAGTAACTTATAAAAATAAGTTAAAAGTTTTTAAAACTTTACACAATAATTACAAATTCCCTTTAATCGTAAATTACTCAAAGACGAATGCACATGACGCGTGATAGAATATACTTCAGGTTTCACAAAACAGTTCAGTACAATTCTCATGTAATTACTAGCAGTCTTTTTTGACTTAATTGAAAACCGGAGATAAGATAACTGCTCATTTCTTCAGGGCAATAAATATTTGGTATGTGATAGCGATAACTAAAGTACTAACCAATCATTAATATACGTTTCTGCTTTCTGGTTTTTGTCATAAGCTGACGCGAAAAGTTCTGTCCACGATTTTCAGAAATGTTACAGAAAATACTGCGCTGCTTGATTTTCTTTTTTTCGAGTACTCAGAATTTTTGGTCGGGTAATTGTGTGGTCTAATAAACTGAAAAGTTTACCATCACGCTCATGCCAGTAATGTTTTCATGTTTTGGAGGGACTGTGTGTTCATGGCTGGAAGTAACCTCACCGGATTCCTTAGCAACCCAGTGAACCTGACCTTAATCGCGTGATTCAAGACTTCAAAAATGTACGCAAATATAACATATGCACAAAACGGCANCCAGTGAACCTGACCTTAATCGCGTGATTCAAGACTTCAAAAATGTACGCAAATATAACATATGCACAAAACGGCACGGAGGAGATAGCGGGATGATGCCGCCAAAGGGAGCCACTCTGATAAAAAGGTTTTGTTGAATCAAACAAAGTTTGTTCGGCGCAACCAAATTAGGTATTTGTTTGTATAGGGGAAGTTAAATATTTTGTTGCTGAAACCAGATTATTTTGTTGTACTTATTTGGTTGCCCCAAACAAAGATTTGGTTGGTGTAACAAAATATTTTGTTGGTGTGGCTAAAAATTTGTTTGACTTAACGTATATTAAACAGTTTGGGTTGATATAAAACATTTTGGAAGTTCGACCAAGACTCGAACCTAGACCACTTGTGCCCGAACAATTTTTACAATTACAAAAACTTTATTGATATACACATAGATGTTTGACAATGGTGAATAACACAGTATGTACATAAACACCATACCAGCCCTCGAACGCTGCGTCTTAGTAACCTCGGCTAAAGCTATTACTGATAGAATGTAAATGTTTTTAAATACATATATTTCGAATACTGGACAACGTGTGCAAACATTTACAGCTTTAACTTTTCAGTTTACTGTTGAACTTGTTTTATTAGTGGGCTTATAAGTATATTAAGCATCAATAGCTACATTAACAAACACCGTTACTACTCCATTTGTCTCAAAAAGTGCAAACAAACTCTCGAGCTGTATTTTCGAACGAAGACAATCAAATGAGTGGCCAAACAAATATATACAGTTGATTCAACAAAATATTTTGTTAGGGTAACTAAATTTTTGGCCCTATACAAACAAATATTTTGTTCGCTTTTCTCTCAGTGCAGATAACTGAACCATACAACGAAGATAAGGTAGAACGATTGTCTTCTGTGAATGCCCTCAACATTGACTCGCCTATCTACAAGACTTCCAGAATCACATGGTCAACATAGGCAGCGTGTTTACATTAGAATCAAGACTCGTTCTTTTACCTGCGAATAAAATACTTATACTAAACTGACTTTATTTTAGTTCCATTAAAAGTGGGTTACAGGAAGTGTAGAAACACATCAAAGCACTTGCATCAACTTCAAAACTAGCCAAGTATTTGTTGACAGTGCTATTGGCAAAAAAAAAAGCCTAGGGTTGGAATACGCAGAGTGGTTACTGAGCAACTCGTATGCACACTCTACCTCGTATTCCTTCTGTGTGAAACCTGAGAGTTAGACCGGTCGTTCTCAGTCAGTCTGAAGACTACGTAAAATTGCCAGATTTAAAAATGTGTAAATCCGGGAACTAAGAAACTGGTCACAGAAAACCTGGAATGTAGGAATTTTCCAAACGGCCAAGGATTATCGTACGTCCACATTTTTATGGCATGCAATGAGCACTTCTCTCTTCACGGGATCTTTGTTTAGGGAACAGAAACACCCACATGATCACAGCGTCCGCCATATTAACCTATATGAGAATCCTTTCCCGAAATATTTCTGATCCAGATGGGCCTGTGATAGATCCCTTGACTCCAAAGGAGAGCAACGAGAGACTAACTACAGTGAACCGCACGAAAAAACTGTTTTTAAAACGCTTAACTACGCGTTTTTCGTCTAACACTAATTTGGTAATACTACACTCATTGATTTGTTTATAGATTACCTCAGACACACGTCTTTAAAACGGCTGTTAGTTGGTACGCAATTGAGTACTTTTGAAACTAACCTTCGAAGAAATAAAATCCTGTGTCCGTAACGCTATATATTGCAACGTGGGCACCGAAGTAGCTGCAGTAATGTATACAGAAACTTAATTTAGTATTTGGGTCTTATGTTGTATGTAGTTATTTTCAAAACTGGAATATGATTAGGAAATTTCCATTCATAAAAACTGCACAGTNGGGTCTTATGTTGTATGTAGTTATTTTCAAAACTGGAATATGATTAGGAAATTTCCATTCATAAAAACTGCACAGTCACTTAAAAGATGCATAATAACTAGTGTTTATACACAGAAAAAAATATTTTGTGGTAACCATAAAATATTTTGGTAGTATTCGTCTTGCTAAGTAAATTTTGTGCTGAACACTAAATTATTTACTTGCCACCACTAAACTTTTGTGGCCAGTACAAAATTATTTTGTAGTAACTACAAAATAATTCGGCAGGGTGACCTCTCTACTAAATATTTTTCTCTGTGTAGCCTACATGTAGCTGAAGAAATTATGCAGAGCTTCAGAAAATGCACAGGTAGTATAAGTGAACTACCATAAGAACATGTGTGAAAGTTGACTAAAAACTTAGTATGGACAACATGTTATGACGTCATTTAGTATCGTTAACTTGCTACAGCCTATATAGATCCTCGGCCCTGAGTGAACCTATAACAAAGATTCTAGAAGCGGAATACAAACCCGGCTCTTAACATGGCTGCCTTCAAAGTTACTATGGCTTCGCGGAAATGCATGGCATCTCAGTTTGGTTACGGCCGATCACCATAAAGGTAGTGTTGAAGGTTGTCTTAACACAACAAACGAGCATTTTGACACAGAGTTGCCACCTGCTGTTCCACCATTAAGCACAATGCTGCGGCAAAGCAGTACAAATGTCTGCAGAGTCTCGTTTCAAGCAANCCACCTGCTGTTCCACCATTAAGCACAATGCTGCGGCAAAGCAGTACAAATGTCTGCAGAGTCTCGTTTCAAGCAAAGACAAATGACGATTTACCAGAAGCTCTAAAGCAGACTGAGAAGCGTATCTAACACTTTCTGAAGACCGCCGTACCTGAAAGAAGAACATAAGAGAGGTTGTGCGTAAAATTTGTCTCTCTTTCTCAGTAGAAGAGGTTATCGGCGTTCAGAACCTTCTATATGTACAGTTCATTGGGAATATATTTTGTATTTTTTAACTAAGGTACGTACAGTTAAGCCTCCTCACGATACCGTAACTGGTTATGGTTTGAGATCCACCCACGATTGAACGCGAGATATTCGGAATCTAATGAAATTACGGGTCCCCATATATACAAAATTCAATAGCGCACTCTCTCAGTAAAGCGGAAAAAACTGCGAAAGAGCAATGAGCAGTTGCAGCTANCCACCTGCTGTTCCACCATTAAGCACAATGCTGCGGCAAAGCAGTACAAATGTCTGCAGAGTCTCGTTTCAAGCAAGGACAAATAACGATTTACCAGAAGCTCTAAAGCTGACTGAGAAGCGTATCTAACACTTTCTGAAGACCGCCGTACCTGAAAGAAGAAAATAAGAGAAGTTGTGCGTAAAATTTGTCTCTCTTTCTCAGTAGAAGAGGTTATCGGCGTTCAGAACCTTCTATATGTACAGTTCATTGGGAATATTTTGTATTTTTTAACTAAGGTACGTACAGTTAAGCCTCCTCACGATACCGTAACTGGTTATGGTTTGAGATCCACCCACGATTGAACGCGAGATATTCGGAATCTAATGAAATTACGGGTCTCCACATATACAAAATTCAATAGCGCACTCTCTCAGTAAAGCGGAAAAAACTGCGAAAGAGCAATGAGCAGTTGCAGCTATTTGCACGTCGTGTGTGCGCGTGTGTGTGGGGGAATATAGTGTGCAGTAAAACAGTAAAAACTTGATACGACAGGTGTACGTGTACAGAAAGTGTTTTAGGGGGGGGGGAGCGGTACGAATGACCGGTTAGGAAGCGTGGGTTGTTGCAGGCAGATTGTTGCAGTGGTCATGGCCCATTTAGCAGCTGGCGTAATGCGAGCGCTAGGGCTCGCCTCGCTTACCGTTTCGCAAGGCGATCACACGCCCGCGTGTCGTCGTTCCGTGAAATTTACTCCCGAACCTCGCTGTCCTTTCTCGAGAACTCGAAATTTTTAACGACTCAAACGTATGCAGTGCGTTCGCAGAAAGTGCAGAGTTTTGAAGACGAAAATAAAGTAGACTCCCAGTATCTGTACTTATTATGTGTATAGCCCATTCACGGTTTATTCCAACTTTTCTGAAGTCCTGATGAATTAAATTATACTTCCAAAATATTCCTCTGCCTCATGCAAACAAAGCTTAAGAGTCTAGAAAATGACAACTCGTTCGTGCGTACTCATTGTAATAATCGATCACATTAGAACTATATTTTACTAAGCATTGCAACACACCTATTTTCTCCCTGCTTTTATTCACTATAAATATAAACTAAATATTATAAGTAGTTAAAAATGGTTCCTTCCGGCCCACCTGGCGTCGACAAGGGGACGAGGGCGGCCATTTTGGATGTCACGCAGCAACCGCCTGCTCTGTCATTCCTTGCCGACGTCGGCTATGTTGGATTTCCCCTCTCGCTATCATTTCTAGCTAACGGCGTTGTGGCGTCCTGACCTAGTGTCCTTGCGGGGACCAGGAAGGGATAGCACGGAGAAAACCCTGGCATCCTGGTGAGGACCTGGGAGGGATAGCTTGGCATCCTGGCGGAGACCTAAGTGGGATAGCATAAAGGAAACCCTCCACATGCGGTAGTGATAGCACGGAGAAAACCCTGGGTACCTGGGAGCGATAGCATGGAGAAAATCCTCCCCACGGAATGCAAGAGCAGGAAGTGGAGACATCCGGTAAGAAGGAATGAGAGAGCATGAGAAAAAAGGAGATCGGGAGTACTCTGAGAAAACTCCCGCATGGAATACAAGAGCATAAAGTAGGGCCATCCAAGATGGATACCGTTGGTTAAGAATTACAGAGCGGGAAGAGAAATACAACATGGCTGACGTCGGCCAGGAATGATAGCAGGANAATACCGTTGGTTAAGAATTACAGAGCGGGAAGAGAAATACAACATGGCTGACGTCGGCCAGGAATGATAGCAGGAGGTTGCTGCGTGACGTCATATAAGATGACCACACGAGATATTTAGGAAACAACCAATCATAGAATGATTTTTCAAAGGTTTGATTAGAAAAGTGTGAAGAAACCGTGAATAAACTTCAAATGAAAACAGTGTGTGGAGAGAGTAGCAGGCGCGTTTGGAGATAGCCGCGCTGGAAGGACTGAGGATGGCTGGCGTGGCGGCCAAGGACGACTGGCCGGGAAGAAGCTAGCTGCAGCACTGCCGTTATGCGCCTTCCATGCCGGGAATGTCAGCCGCCTAGGCGAAGGCGACTGGCCAGCGAGGCTCATCGTACGCTGTTCACGGTAAAGTGAGCACTTTTGAGGCCCTAGATACTTTTTCCTTTCAGCCATTCTTTATCATTAACCACCTTTTTAAAATAAATATTGCCATGTAAGTAATAAACAGTGTGTTATATTCCACCGCACTCAGAATTTAATGTCGAAGGCTAAAATGAAATAAATTTACTACCCATTATTTTTAATGAAAGGGCTTTAGAAAGTGCTCTTTTTACCGTGAATAGCACATACCTACTTGCCCCTCGTTGTCGCCTGACACCGCCGCGATAGTGCGTACTGAGCGTTCTTTCACGGTTACTTCCAACGTGTCAGATGTTCCTCCGCTTCATGCAATCTAAGTCTAGAAAATTACACGAAAGGGCAGAACACCGCATTCGTGCGCAGTCACTTTACAATAACTATTTCTTACTAGGATTCTTAAACGGATTTATGGATTTCACGCCGCAGCCCGCAATTGAGATTTATTTTCATGTTCTACACTCGACAAGGCAAAAAGCATTCCCTTTTACATTTTTTAAAGCAGTCACTGCTTGCAATAAAGCAGAGGAACTATAACCATTGGATAAAATTAGAGAAGCTGTTATGGTCTGTTGTGAAAAAAANCTGCTTGCAATAAAGCAGAGGAACTATAACCATTGGATAAAATTAGAGAAGCTGTTATGGTCTGTTGTGAAAAAAAAAATCATTAAACATTATGTAATAAAACTTAAACCAAAAAATCGATACATCCAAGATGGCGGGACTGATTTCATGAGGCAAATTATTTTCCACGGCTTTAGTATATTACATATTTTTTCATCATATGAAATAACTGCTAAGAAAAAGTATGACAACTGCGCAAAATTATTTTTTCAAAAACCAATGAAAAAAAATAGGAATTTATATTTCTTGCAAAGCTGAAAATTAAAGAAAAAAATTAATACACTAGGCTATAGTCCAAAATATTTGTCCACATTATCAATCTCGTAAAAAAGATTTTCTTGTACTTTTTTAATTTTTTGCGCGTATTTCATTTTTAAATTGAGACACAAGTGTCAAAATACCCATACCACAGGTGAACCATGTGTCTGATTTTAAAAAAAAATTGAGCCACTGCCTCTGACACAAAGAAACTCAATAGCTGAAACGAAACTTTGAGCCGAAATGTTTTGACGTTTATACGGATTAAACATTTCAAGTTAAAATTCTTATAGTATATTTACTTTCTAAAACATAACGGCGGTTTTTTTAAAATAATTCTTAAATTACCAATGGTATAATGTCACAAATCATCAAATATCAAGTTAGAAAAAATAGACTCTTGAAAAACCTTCAGCATTTTTATCCGCGCTTTTGGAGATAAAATATATCTCTGCAGTCGCTTCCGGTTAACCGTCTAGCTATTTCCCGGCTAGTAATGCACCCTTTTTTTTTTTGTGTTAAGGCTGGATTTACAGTTGATATTGTACGTAATGAACGTCTCCCTATCAAATTTAAAGCATTCTTCACGACACGACAAATCGTCATCGTACGTCGTGTAAGTGCATCCCGTAAATGTTTACGAAATGGCGATATTTAATTTCGTGTCGTGTGCGTGTAAGTCCTTTATCTAATAGGGCTGCTGGAGAAAAGAATTAGTAACTTATTGTAGTTATTTTAATTATTTGTTAGAAAGAACTTTTCATGTTTATATGCCTTCTTAAAATATTACTTTATACTATTTTTATTTGCGTAATAAATCTCCTCTAACCAAAAATCAAATTAATTTAAAGTCGTTTGTTGTTGTTTAACCATTAGATGAGTGTGACTATTACTAAGAGTGTGAATATGAGACCGCACTGTAGGTACTCATCATGTGTAGACGTCTCATGTGTATTTATTCCGGAAATAATCTGCATGTTGTATTCTTAAGAGTTCAGATTGATTTTAAAGTGACTTTTTAACTAGCGTCGTGAACATAGCTTCCGAGGGTCACACATGTGCTTCCGGGGAGGGGGAAAATCAGCAGCAGCAGCAATAACACACACCTTGCTTCTGTATTACAAGACCAACACGCTCGTTACTGTGCGAGATATCTCATTCTGTTTGCTAAAGATGATAGTACACCGTACTTCGTGGGGAGTTGAACATGGTACCTCTACTAAAATAAGAAGTGTTTTGTCGGAACCCTTTCTTAAATTAATCGCTCAAATACTGTATTACGGCAGTGTCCCCGTTGTAGTATGTATTATATATTATATATCGGTTAACAACTTTGTAACATAAAAAATAACTGTTCTCTGCGTCAGCTGAAAAAAAAAATCCGGGAAAAATGGGAAGAACATTGGTTCGTAAACTAGATGGTTTTAAATTTGCGCTGCAAATGCAACTTGTCCTTGCGATCGTGGCGAGCTGGAAGGTGTACAGTAAAGGTTAGCAGGTCGTATTTTATCGCGTAGACGCACGTGACTTTCGTGACCCTGAAGGCAACGGCAGTGTCTCCTACCAATAAGAGCCTACCTACCGGCAGTTGCCATCACAATTAACACCTCGCGAGTTGCATGATATTCGTAGGTATATCAGTTATCGAGGAGAGAAGATTATTACGTGACGCAGATTGCGTAACTTCATGTGCCATTTGAAGCAGGCTGTCTCCTAGATACCTTAAACTGGCACCACTGCTGCAGCTAAACCGCTTTGTGTCCGTTCCAGGTTTAAACTGAGTTATACTACAATGAGAGAAGAGCCAAGGGGTCAAAAATGTATTAAGTTGCCACAACAAAATATTCTGTTGAGTAAACAAAACTTGAAATGCAACAAAATTAGTTTTGTTCGTCTAAAAAAAATACACGCTTGAATTAACAAAACTTTGATAGTATAGATTGTTTTGTTGACTCAACTTTGTTTGGCCTCCCATTTGATAGCCTTTGTTCGAAAATACAGCTAGTGTTTTTGTATTTTCTGTGACAATTAGGGTAGTAAGTGTTTGCAAGTGCATTAATTGATCTGTAATAATGATATAAACATCCCAATAAAACAAGTTCAAGAGAAACTAAAAAGTAAAGCTGTAAAACTTAAAATTATTTGCGCACATTGTCCAGTGTTTGAAATGTGTGTATTTAAAAGCATGCCTATTTCAACAAGTCACTTTAACCATGAGGTTACTAGGGTGTAGTGCTAGGGCGCAAGTGACTTAGGTCAGAATCTCGGTTGAACTTCCAATTTTTTTATACTAACAGAAACTCTTTAATTTACGTAGGGCCAAACAAATCTTTGTTGGAAGCAACCAAAATAAAAAATGGCTTCAAGAAATATTTTATTGCCCCTATACAAACAATTAATTTCGTTGCGCAAAACAAGCTTTGTTTGAATCAACAAAACCTCTCTCTCATTGTATGACGGTGGTCAGCGTTTCACTCAAGGCTTCTCAAGCATGTATGCAATTGTAAATTCAAGGTAAGGACATAAATAATGCAGCAATTAACACATTATTAAATACGAAAAAGCGAAACATGTCTGAATCAGACAAGGAATACAACCGGAAAAGATGACTGCTTAAAAATACACTAACGTTTGTGTTCCTGTTTATTATTTTATTGCGCTTTTGAAAACTCGGGGCCATTTATATATTTTGGAGAGTAAGAAATCGTTTGACCTTCCGTATTAAAGGGGTTGATATTCCAGTAATAAAGTGTCCGTAGCTGTTACGCTTTTACTGTATAGAGAATAAGTTTTTTCCTCGTGTAATGATTAAAGCTGTGAATTAAGTCGATCATGTTGACTCAACCGCCCGATGGTGATAAGGTTTCAATCTCCAACCCCGTAAAAAAGGTTGCTGTTTGGTGTAGAGGCGCACCTAGCAACCTTATGCGTTTCTTCTTCGCAACACCGTAATCTGAATTTTTTTAATCTTGAACCTGTTTACAGGTGCCTGGATCGAGTAAAACCAGTAATGTTTCTCCTCCACATTCTCGTTCTCAGTTCCATATTGGCACGCAACTTTGGGGATAAAAATGTTAGGTTTCAGGCACTGGAGGTAAAAACATTCGAAGAGCGAAGATGCACCCCACCTTTTCCGGTTGTTTTTTGTCTTCAGCCCGTGTTTTCCAACAGGTTCGTTACGGTGACAATGCCTCGTTTTCCTCCGTTAGATGATTTTCACTTTCCATCGGAAGCCACAACCTTGAAATTCATCTTACGAAACAAGATGATTGAGCAACCATGAACTGACGTATTTATTATACAGGTATTATTATAGTTGCATTCTTAAGAGTTCGCCTTGCAGTCCTGAAGTTTCCTTTTCTTTTTTCCAACTTGTAAAGAAAGTGCCTATTAAATTGTCACCGCTTTAAAGAAGTATTTATTAGTACAGTTACCAGTCACTTTCACAACAGCCTGCGGCTTTTGTGGAACAGTAACCAGGTCTTGCCTGTGGTGTAAAGAATATTACATGGCTATTTCCCGATTGAATTGTCTTAGCTACGTTGCGATTTTTAACTCTATAAGAATTGTATCGACAGACATTATTCTACAAACATAGTTTTACTTTCACGTAATGTTAAAGTCGGTTATTTTGATTAACATAAGAATAAGGCTTTATTGTTCACTTTTGTATTGATTTTTCTGTACTACAAAAACGTTGTAATTAGTTGTTCAGTTGAAAGTTAATTGCACGACGCCGACACGTGTCATCACTGGGGAACTTTCAAACTTCAAAAATCTTACGGCGCAGCCCTTTTGTCATATATATTAGAGTTCCCAGGCGAGAGGTTATTTTTTGCCTCCCCATGCAGTTCATGGGGAGGCAGTAAAATTTTCATGTTTATGGAGATTTCAACGCCCAAGACCTTGATGATTCATACGTGACCAGGATTGGTTTGGTTGTGGCTAACATCCATAGACAGCGGAGTTAGTAGAGAAGGAACCAGTGGCTTGGTCAGTTACGCTATGGCAAAGAAGCGACCATGGCCTTTCCAAGCATTCGCCTAGAATGATTACGGAAAGCCATTGAAAAATCGAAACCTGGTTGACATTCTCGGTGCACGCAACAGGAGCCAGTAACCACCGTGCAGCCTAGGGAAACTGAATGCATTCCGACCACTCACAAGCGAGTAGCAAGGGACCCATTACACGCGTCCTGTGACGTCAGCTGCCAAGCTACGTTTTAGTGGTGGAAGTGTAAACTAGGAAGCAACAAGGTACAGCACACAGCTAACGCCAGCTTACCTTG
>NQII01010187.1:6025-39628 GCA_002778355.1 Clitarchus hookeri | reverse complement strand
AGGCAGTTAATGAAATGTTATGGATAGGTTTGACCATTAGAAGAAAAGTTTAGTTGATTTTACTTTATGGTTCATGTTAACCATAAAATACATCTAAGTGTTATGGTTGACTTGAACCTTATTGGGGAGGTGTCCCAGAAGGAATATATATACTTTTGATTTTTCGTTATGGTTAGTTTTGACCATAAAATACAACTGAGAGTTATGGATAGGTTTGACCATTAGAAGAAAAGTTTAGTTGATTTTACTATATGGTTCATTTTAACCATAAAATACATCTAAGAGTTATGGTTGACTTGAACCTTATTGGGGAGGTGTCCCAGAAGGAATATATATATACTACTCATAAGTATATACATACCTACATACAACTTTGTCTACATGCGATTTATAAAGACGGTACATGCCATTTTGAAGTTTGAGGTGTAAAATGAATTCATTGTAAATATTACTGAAAGTATTTAAAATGAACCTCAAAGTGTTCGGATACTATGTAACTGGATAACGGTCTTGAACTGTTAGAAAACATGCCACCGCCCTAAAATCATTCCATGGATATTACTGAGGTCACTGCTCTTAATTTGCTTTACATTTTACTACGCGGAAGCATAATTAGCTTTAAACTAAGGGTCATCAAACAGAATTAAAATGTTAATAAACTAGTATGACTTGTAATAGCACCCTTATCGCCTAAAATCTTCGATTTCTCTTTAGCAAATTTCCTTACGAAGACTTAGAATGTTTACAAATGGCCATCGTTCACTGCAGTCGAGATGATTGGGTCAGTGACATTTGGTGATGAAACTTCGCGACTATATGTTCTTCAAATCACCATAAACTCGCCCAAAATTTAAGGTCAGATGACCCATTTATTTGTAAATAGCAGTAGTATGCCCGCCAATCACAGAAGTACTCTATTGCTGTATTTGCGGCTCCGAGTGGCTCTGTCAAACGGTTGAATGGGGACGACAGAATCGCTTACCGCAATGCCCCTGTCCAGTAGTTCATTGTCAGCTGAGCGTGTTACCTGTTCTTGACGAAACGATTTCGACGTGATATTGCCATTTTTTCAAATACAATTTTTCTGAGCCATATATCGAAGCAGAGGTTTCCAGATAGTGAAATAAAAACCTACCGCGAGGAAACAAGAAAATCAAGGAACAAACAGCAGTCAATAGACAAAAACACACATGTGTAAAACTCTATTTTCCTTACGCATGTGCATGTTTCATTAAAAAAAACCTGTACCTTAAAATACATTTTCAAGAGTTAAGGAGGAACTCCACAAACGTCTGATGTCACTGCTGCCACATGCTTCAGAGATAACTGGGGTTCAAGGACAAATATTTTAGTGAGACGTATTCAATCGTGAATTAAATTGTGTCTAAGCACACTTTTAAGTTCACGACATTATATTTAGAAAGCATTTCCTTATTGGAATTTAGCTGCTTCTTGAGAAATTTGAATATAATGTTTGAAATCCTGCTTAAAGATTATCAGGCCAGCAAAATATTTAAAGTTTACAAAATTAACACAAAAGAGTTATTTTGAAATTGTTACCTTACTTGAGTAATCACAGTAATCGTACAAAAAGACATCGCAGGTAATTGTACAAAAATACGCGTAATTTCGTAATATCGTACGTAATTCTTGCCAAAATCTCTGGAATTTTCAAGAGAAGTATGTTTCCCGGTATTATTGTTAATTAATTTGTTTATTGGTGCGATTTTCAGCTACTTGTTGGAATTGTAAATACACTATGATCATTCCTGTAACCTACCATCTTCATCCCCCTTGTATAGATGAGACAATCATCTAAATTGAAAGTAAAGAAATAGATGCCATTTAAATAATAACATCATATTTTTATACTATCAGATTAACACAAGTTAGCATGCAAGCTGGTATACGACATAAAAGTAAGTGGCCAGTTAACATTTTTACATATAAATTCTTTAAGTGGTTACAGTTGAGTAAATCTGCAGATGTATTTATTAGTACTTTTCAGTTTAGATAAATTTTGTAGGTAACACACGTACACACGACATGGAAAAAAGTTTGTTGGTATTTTTTAATATATTTAAAATTAAAATAGTGATCAATTTGGAAGGCAGGATTTCAANTGGATGTGCACCTCCAAAATGGAAAAAAGTTTGTTGGTATTTTTTAATATATTTAAAATTAAAATAGTGATCAATTTGGAAGGCAGGATTTCAAACCCTAGAGGAGGCGAGAAAATAATCCTCCCCACCCCCACATTCTTGCTCCTTTTATCCTTTTGTTCTTGCACCATGATTATCAATTATCATGAACAAGAACGTAGTACAAGTCATACGATTCGAGATCAAGCTGTTGATGACTGAATCTGTTTTGCGTTTAGCCCTGCTAAGTTATTAACAGATCATGCGGTATAATGACGCAAACATTTCACAAATAAAAAAAATACGACCGGTGTTGTAATATTGCATTAAAATATTTTTTGATACATTTTTAACAAAGTATTTTACAAGTATTAATGTTGATTATTTCAGTTTCTCTTTTTAATACATGGGCGCCGTGAGATAGTTTTTTTATATACATCCATATAAAACAAAATTGGAATCGTTAATGAAAGTTCAATTATATATGCTAACCGTTAACACAGTCGGAGAGCACTGAAACCATATTAAGGACTTTTGTTCAAAGCTAATGATCATATCCAGAGTAGAATTACAATAATAACCCAATCACGAGTATCACTAACTGGGAAATACGTAGCACAATCTGAAGATACGCCACTTACCCAATCCGCCAATTTTAATAAATTTTTTAAACATCAACTCCATAACAGCCGGCGGCAGTCCAAATACCTTACAAAATAGCACTGAATATTGAACTTGTCAATAAAGCGAAGATCAAACGAACTATGTAAGAAAGAATACAATAAATATGAAAGTGACTAGCGAGGCACGTCCCCTAACGCCAAAATTGGCAAGCAAATAAAATATCCCAAACGCGGAATAAGTCATCAGACAGCAAAATGTCTTGATGTACCTCAGCGGCGTATGTTACATTCCCCTGTTGAAAGTCCCATGGTTGAACGCTGACCCAATGGAATGACAGCATTCCAGAAACGTACAGATTGAGCTCAATGGGGGCAGAGACTCGTATTTGGAAGCACCTGAGTTAGACTCCCAGTCCAGTCATGTGATTTAGGATTTCCATAGCTTTCCCAAACTACTCCAGGTGATTGCTGGGATGGTTACTAAAAAATGTTCAAGATAAAATTTATTCAACATAAATTTTGAGGTTATTTTATGGTTTCGTGGCATGATATCGACGAGGACTTAATAACAAATACCAAATATATTAAAAATAACAATCGTAATGTTTTTAGCGTAACTACAAGTATTTGAACATAATAACACGATTCGTAAATGTTATTTTTACACAAAATTTGGTTACAGCTAAACTGTTTATTGAAGTACCAGGAGTGGAAATTTATAATTTGTTTGAAATACAGTAGTTGGTTCGCCTGCGCTAAGTGTTTGCTTGTGCCTATTCCGACTTAAAATTTTATCTCAAAAGTCAAAATTGAAATACAAACGAACCGCACAACAAATATCCAAGAAAAAACTTATTTATGGCGTTCTAATAACATTTTGAGCTGTAGCATAACATAATAATTATTTATTTCCATTTTTAAATTTGTGCAAAAATTTACTTAAATTCAAAATTTATATAACTCATTTAGTTTATTATTAGGAAATTAATTTTCCCCCATTGTCATCCTATTTTCAGCTTATTATTTCATATCACATTTAAACAAAGTATGTAATATCTCTACTGCAGGTCGTGGCCGATTCCTTCCCCGTTCCTACTCCTCTGAACAACTTGCTCAGTCTCTAAGGTCTATTAGTGTCAAATTTTTCTGTTAGATTGCTTCCAATAAAGTTGTTCAAATAAAATCTAAAGGTTCTGACGTCACCGAATCGTCATTATAGCTGGAATCGCTGCCATGTTCGTCTGGAAAAGTTGGATGACTCCAGTATCCATCAAACATTTGGAAAATTGAACGCGTACTAAAATTGTTTCAATGTTGGACGAGCTAAGCTAATCAGAATAGTGTATGACATAAATGGCTTTTTCCGACATCACGAAACTTTAAAATGGCGAACAATTGCTGGAAACGAAACAAGGTTAGGAAGATAATTAATTTAAATAGGAACTCTTTATGCATGAATGGTATTTGAAGTGATTAATTTACAATGGTATGAAGAACTGAGAGGCAAATTTAACTGAACAAAAAATATCTCTGGTAAAAAAAAACAAAAATAGAGTAAATGAGAAGAAAAATAACCCACAATATTCGATGCATTACTTCCTGTTGTGGATTTCACGGGAACACAACAGCAATATCTCTCTTAGAAAACAATTTCTGTATTAAAATTCACACTAGATCCACCCAGAAAAAAAAACGGCGGTGTGACACATTTTCAAATACATTTAAGATTATGTGATAAAATATATTGAATAGAAAAATTTGATGGTCGTATTTCGTCTTAAAATTGTATTGTCAAATATAGTTGAAAGCGAAAATTTGACAGTGTGACAGGGACTTAATGACCTCGTTGTGAACGAGACTTCAAGCCTAGAGCGCTAGTGCGACGTTGCATTTCATGCATTTACCGCCAACGTACTACTTGGTGAAGGTTCTCGGAAATAGAAAAACAGTTTGGGGTACTTCGCGGAGAAAGTGGAGTGGAGAGAGTGGAGTGGATATATTTGGGCGGCTCTTAACATCGAGGTCTTGGGAGCCGACGAGGATGAAGTGGGTTGAGTATGGAGCAGCGCCGGAATGCAAGGGCGGGGGAAACGGAAGATCCATAGAAGATCCAGCAGCATCATCCAGCAACAATTTTCACCTGCGAAAATCCGGGAACGACCCCGCCGGGAATCGAGCCCGGTTCACCCGGGTTGGAGGCGAGTAGCGTGACCACTACACTAGGTACTTGGTCGCCAAGCACCTCGTGCTGAGTGGCGGACTGCTTCACTCCGGATGACGAGCTCGCCGTGTTTACAAGGCGGGCGACACACGTGGCGGCAGGTTGTTTGCCCGCGTCCCGCGGCGAAAGTGTCAACCGCAGAGGGAAAGGCGGCCCCGTTACTGAGAACCCCGCATCGATCCCGACGAGCCCACTGCTCCTTTCGCCCGCGGGCCTGGTGCACCTACAAGGACACTACAAGTTGTTCAAGGTGAACTGAGCACTTTTGAAAGCCCTGCTCAAGATTTGCTTGTGTGCAGATTGTGTATTATTCCACCACGTATAAAATTAACACTGCAACGAGTCTTACCTTTATACATGCGTCGTCAAGTGAAACTATGAAATTACTAGACAAGTAAATATTTAATAAATTTTCTGTTTATACACGTACACACGTTAAAAAAAACAGAAAGTAAAATAAGTAATTTCAGTATTTACAAATGTTTACCAAACGCTTTTAATTGAACGTTAAGTCATGGAACTACTGGGTGCCTGTCAGTCGATAAGCCCGTTAAAATAGATGCAGGTAGGGGCAGTGACATTTCTGAAAAGTTGAATTCATAAGTGCTCAATTAACAGCGAACTGCCTGTATAGGCTGTTCGCGATCAACTGATCACTTTATAAATTTCCCTGCACGTCATTGTCGTCTATACACCGCGGACCAGAATTAATATGCCAAACTCACAGGCGTAAGAGGGGGGCTCGAAAGAAAAAAAGAGGTTGATATAAGGAGCCAGGGGGTTGCAAACCTTCACTTCTCCTCCCAAACATTTGAGTGACATTATGGTGGCAGGTAGGCAACAAGTGTCATTCTAAGTGTAATTTAATGTGCATGGAAGTGGCCTTCGCAGCTGGCAAGTCAGTATGGGCCTGCAGCTGGTTAGGAAAGCACGACAGTCTTTACGCTAGCAGGGCTGGCCGACATGCACCTTGTGTATTGCGAAGTCTACAGTATCTCACGGGCAGTAGAGACGCTGTGCCGGCTGTAATATACATCCTTCCCGTGCGACATTCGTACGGCTAAATCAAAGGTTACGGTAGACATACTCAATGCCACATTTCCAGGCCAATGGATTGGCAGACGTGGGCCAATTCATTGGCCGGCCAAACATTTACTCTGCTAGACATTTTTACGAAGATCTGCGAAATCCCTGTGAAACGCCTGTGGTCAGTGGAGAAGATTTGGTCGCATGTGACGTAGGAGCATGTGATTCTGCGTGAGCCATACCTGACGTTTTTGAACAGGTGGTGTAGTGGTCAGACTACTCGTCTCCCATGTAGGCGAACCGGGTTCGATTCCCGGCGGGGTCACTCCCGGATTTTCCCATGTGAGAATCGTGCCGGACGATGCCGCTGGTTGGCAGGTTTTCTCGGGGATCTCCAGTTTCTCCCGTCCTTGCATTCCAGAGCTGCTCAATACTCACCTCAGATCACCATCATTGGCTCTCAAAACCTCTATGTTAAGAGACGCCCAAATCTCTTCCCCTCCAGACATACACTGAACTCGAATGGTGGAACACTTTAACACTGAAACTCAGTTCTGATGTTGGAACTAAAAACTTAGTACCTTGCTGTAGGACAATTATCAGTGCAACATAACCTAAGGCAGGTTTACTGTGTTGATGACTAAATACTCCATATTATCTACGAGCATACCGTCTCTAGAATGCGAACGATTAGTGAAAATTCAGTCCACGCACACTTTTATAACATTCTAAATTGCAACGCATTGTTATTATCACGGAAAAAATTATAATAATGCTTTACCCTTTTGTGCCTGCCTTAGTTGACTACATAAATACAGAATATTTCCTTTTGACCTCGGAAAGGGTAGACCACAAAGATAACGGCATTAATATCTACATTAAAAAATCGTTAATATTTACTAATGTTCACAAACACGATATTATTCTCCAAGGTAATTAAGGAGTATTTTTTCCTGGTTTACTTATTTGATGATAGGTAACAGGGTGCTTATGTAGCGAGAAAGTTACATAGCGATGTTTATATTAACGTAGGATACGTAGCAGGCTGAATGCAGAAACCATGCAAACAGCCTATACTCACGTACTGATTGATCTGATAGCCAGCAAAACACAGTCATTACTAAGTTTTTAAGCTGGCAGTTTTGAACCACCTTGCCTCTTTATATCGCATTCTCACGTCACCTTAAACAGTTCTTTGGTTTTGGATTGCGTGCTTTACAACTGGTAAGATTGAGTACGGCAGACAGTTGCAGTAAATACGAGGTAGAAACAAATACATTTCGAGACTAGCTCTGTTTACAAGAAAGTCCTTAATTCGTGTACGTTTACACACTATAGTTCACTTGCAAGCAGTTCCTTTTACTCCTGGAACGTGTCCTGGAAGACCGGTTCTTGAAGAGTGTCAAGCCCCTTCTGCGGTCCGCTCTGGATATCCGCAGAAGTGACAAAAAAAAAATTGACATTTGAGCTGGATGTTCATTTTCGGGCAGAGAGCGAAGTCCGCCGGAGCGAAGCCTGGCAAGCAGGGTGGGCGCGGAAGCAAGACAATTTTTTTTTCTTTCCGGAGAGAAACTCGTGTGAGGAGAGCTCGATGACAGAGCTCATTGTCGTCGTGAAACATCCAGTTGTTTTTTTTGCGCGCCACAAATCCGGACACTTTCGCTCCGTGACCTCCATCAGATGCCTTAAAACCTGGCAGTAGGGACTCGCCATTGACGGTCTGGCTCCCGGGGACGAAGTATCGATACACCTTTATTCGCCTCCTCATTACAAATCAGAAACTCACTCCTAGTTTCACATAAGACTACGGTACAAACAATACTGCCGATTGGCTTACATTAATGGTATTCTCGCATTCTTTCAAACATTTATGGGCCACGTTCGATTAATGTCAACCCGACGAAATAAGTTCAACCTGTTGGGGTCCTTGCGTCAGGCCGTCATAATGTTTTCGTGATGGACTTGATGGATGAGTCATCATTAGGTTGAAATGATGATGCAAATGGGCTGAATTTCGCCTCTCCAGATATGCTAGCCTTAGGCGACGGGCTGCATCTACTGTGCCGAGGAAACATATGCTTTTGGGATGGTGTATGTTAATGGTAGTGTAGGCTGTTCACGGCAAAATGAGCACTTTTGACACTTTTTCCTTTCAGCCATTTTTTTATCCTTTAACCACATTTTTAAATAAATATTGCCATGTAAGTAATTAACACAGTGTGCATATTCCACCGCACTAGGAAGTTAACGACTAAGGCTAATAAAAAATATTTATTGACTTTTATTCCAAATGAGAGGACTTTCAAAAGTGCTCACTTTACCGTCAATAGCCTATAATTAATTCTCTCGAGCGTTCCACGAAGTCTGCCAAGAGTTTTTCATTCTCAGCCCTGCGGTTTTTTTGTGGCTACAGGTGGAAAGTCTGGACATTTTACTCTATCTGGATTTCTTTTTTTCTTCCGCCCCTTGTTTGAATTCGGAATCATTTCCCTCGGGCCTGTTTCTGCACCTGTATGTCATACCAGTTGCGGTTTCGATTGCATGAGTTATTATTGTTTCAATTTACAGTACCCTTTTTCATCTGAGATTTGGGGGGCGATTTGCAAAGATAAAAGTCTAATGTTGTGCCTACGGTATAAATGTTACTACTACAATATTGTTGTTAACTGTGATCCGTCAGTAACTAATGTTGTTGTTAATGTAATATACTGTTAAACTATTAATGTAAATGTAACATTAAGTACGTTTGTGACATTATCTCCTTACTTTGTTGTCAACATTAAGATGTTTTTGTTGCAGCAAAACAAATTTTGTGTTAAATTGATGTTAAAGTGTTAAATTTTTTCTTGCCTTTGCTTTGCTTGAAAAAAATCTGATGTAAAATAAATTTAGTACAATTATTTTGTCTCAAAATAAATATTACCAATGAATATATATGTGACGGCTAGGAGGGGAATCGAACCCGCACCTGTTCTCCACTTAACGACATCTAACGTCCTACTCGTAAATTGCTTTGCAAGGATTGAGAGATGGTCTAAGATGCATTTAATTCTCATACTATGTTTAAAATTTAAATATAGTTATTTCATTTTACGAGGTTATCGCTGTTCACTAGTATCCGCAGTTTTACAACGTCAAGTCAGCGTAAATGTGTGTTGACTGGGCATTACTTTAATGCCATTGTATAACACAAACTATTTAGTTTTTCATGTAACTTTTAGCGTGATACAAAATTTGATTGCGGCAAAATTTCGTGGGCTTTATTAACATTAACATTTCAACAGTGTATATTCATTATAGTTATATATTTTAAATTTGTCAAAACATTATTAATTTTACTACAACATAAATATTTAAAGAAATGACTCGGTAGTGATTTTTGTCGCAACAACATTAGACTTTTGTCTGTGTGGGACTAGCTTCACTCACTCAATATAATCAGTTCACGACTGGAAGAGACTTTCTTGAAGCCCTGCTAAAGATTTACTTTCAAGACCATTTCGTATCCTTCCGCGAAAGGTAATCAAACATTGCCATGTGACTGATATGTGGCAGTCACATGGCAATGTTTACATGCAATGTTTACATTCCACTGTGTGTGTGCAGATGTGTTCGTACATGCACGTGCCCATTATAAAAGTCATGTATATATTATTAATGGATATTCCACAAGCGTAAAGTTTTTAATCTTGAGAATTTCACACAAAAGAATATGCGATGCCAGCGAAAAACATTTCATTCTATAAACCCAAAATTAGAGTATTTTGATGAATCGATAGTTGTTGTCTATTTACAATCGATTGTTAGTGACTTTCGATCAATTCCCGTACATCGAAGGCAAAATCATCAGTATTGATCGAAATTGCTACAGACGTTAAAATGGTGTGGTGGTTGAATCGGATGTTTCACGCAATTGTAAAACGTTATTTAAAAATGGTTGTGACGGTTTTTGACAGGAAGGCAGAGTTTGCGAGTGAAGGATTCTACGTCTTCGACAATGTGAAAACAATTCTTATCTGCAAATACTGCAACGTTAGAATAAAGTGGCAAAGGAAAGACACGTGCACGAAACACATCAGTACAACGAGAAAATGAGCACAAATTAAAATCATACGTTATTAAAAACCAAATAATAAAGAGCGGATATTTGGCACGTGTGTCAACAACACATGGAACGAAGGTTAGTAAACAAATGGCGGCGTTACTTTCACCTTGAGCGTGATCATGTGACTATGCAAGAAACGTTGAAATCTAAATACGTTAGCATCACGTCATTAATAATTGGCAAAATAAGATACAAGTCTTTTCGACACCCATTTGTAAACGATAAATTAACAATTACGTTAAAACTTTGGAACTATTTCCTCTCTTTGTGCTGGCAACCTAACGGCATAACTGTATCCGCGCTCGCCGCTGTTTATAATGTTATATGCATGTAGCTAGTGGTTAGGGTGTTTTTTCAATGGTTGATTTTTAAAAGTTTCTTCCAGTCGTGAACCGACTGTAGGTTGATACGCGGTAATGTGGCCATCCCCCAGGGGATATTGTGCGATGTGATTATTCCTGCGCGTTCCTTCCTCGCAGCATTGTATCGGAACTTACAAATTGCAATATTTCCTTTCTCTATACTGTGGCAGTCGATACCGATACCGTACGTAGTCAACCGATGCAAAATCAGCGAAATTANATATTTCCTTTCTCTATACTGTGGCAGTCGATACCGATACCGTACGTAGTCAACCGATGCAAAATCAGCGAAATTAACTCCGGGTACTAAATAGTCGAATCAAAGTGTCTGGTGCACTCGTACACATGAATCAAATGTTCCTCGAGAGAGCTGCCGTAACTATGAAAAAGCCGTTTGTTTAGCAGACGAGCAAAAAGTCTATCCTGTATAGTCCTGTATAGTCTATTCGCGGTTTCTTCCCTTTTTTTAAATCAAACCTTTGAAAAATTCACCAATGGACGACGTGTTAGGTTNGTAGTCTATTCGCGGTTTCTTCCCTTTTTTTAAATCAAACCTTTGAAAAATTCACCAATGGACGACGTGTTAGGTTGTTTTCTATACATGTAGCTCATCAGAAGCGTTTTATACTTGTGTAACATTAGTGTATCTTATTTTTGGTTAAATTGAACTTTTACTTATATTATGTCCATAAATTATAATATTACAATTATAATTTATCTGAATTAAATCAGGGATAAAATAGGTGTGTTGGTAATTCCTAGTAAGAAATAGTTATTATGCAAAATATTATTTATAGTCCTGGTTAAGCTTTGCTTGCACTAGGCGGAGAAATATCCTGGAAGTAGATATTTAGCAGAGCTTCAGAAAAGTTGGAAATAATCGTGAATGGACAATAGCCCATAATTTTAATATTTTTCAGTGAACGCTCTGTGGAATACCTCGCATTGATGAATGAATGATTGAATGAATGAATTGTTTCGGTTTCCAATTTCTACCAGTGTGCAGTACCGCCCTTCGAGGGGACATCGAAGTTCTGCAGTACTTTGTTGATGGCAGTACTACAGATCTCAAAATACCATTCCAGGAGTTGTAAAAACCAAATACGGGACAAGGTGAGCATAGCTGCATACTTCACTTCGCAAGGCCAAGAAATTACAGCAAAAGACACAGGAACTGTGGTTGCAGTCTCGCGTTCCACCTTTAATGAATGTAAAGACTACTCAGTTTCCAGGATGCAGTCATTAACCTGTTAATGACCTACCTCTCCTGTTCCACTGAGCTACCTCCGCTCAAATTACTCAACTGCAGTCCGTCCGAACGATCTTGCAAATCAGAAAGCAGTTTCCATTCGCTCGTGCGCTTGACGCTTTCAGACGGTCAACTTATTTTACACAAAACGTCCTCGATTCGCGGTATTACATTCCGTGGTTTTTCGATTAACTGCCTCATCTCTAAAATGGTCAAATGATTTTGAAACTCGGACCTCACCGATTGCGAGTCAGCTCGTAACGTGGCTTGACTAAGCTGAATTTCAGTTCTAAGCTCTGGTTGTGCTGCCTGGATAATGTTAATGGCGTTCAGATAGATAGTGTTTCTGCTTTAATTTCGGACTGACTGTTTTGTAATTCTGCTCTATTAGCTTGCATTTCACATGCTACCTACGCCTGACTTTTGCGTATCTTCAGGACTGTTACGGAATTTTGCTCTAATGGCTTGCATTTCACGCGCTAGTCTGTCTCTGACTGTTTTGCATTGCTTCCAGACTGTTCTGTAATCATCTCTGTTAGCTTGCATTTCGTGTGCTAGCCCTGTACGACTATTGTGTGGCCCGTCTCTACGTGCCTAAATAAATTCAAAGTGACGAACAAATGATAGTTTTGTAGCAAGATTCGAGTAATATCTGAAACGATAGAAAATACACTTCTGACATTTTCGATAACACAGGTAAGTTTAGTGGTGGTCTTATTCCTGTCTATGCTTTATAAACGCCTGGCAAGCTGTCTGCTCTATAGTGGATCACATATTCAATGTCGCCAGGCTAAGAAAGGTAGTTGTAAACGACTTCGTTATATTTTCCTTCGCCCGCATCACTACAAGTTGTGTTTATTTCTCCTTATTAAGCGTAATACTGGATTCCGACCACAATATTTCTCTTGGATCACTAACATTTTTATTATATTATTATATTCGTTTCACCCTCTTTGGGGTACGATGAAACAGTCATTTCTTTGAGTGTTTCTCCTTCCTTTGCACCCAGTACTTCTTCATTCTTTCAGATCTTCTTCTTCTCTTCTCCTCATCTGAGATGATGGGTTTCGACCTTATTTTAGATTTTTCTTGGAACCTTATCCCTTCGTCTTTAAATTTTATCTGTACTGTTCTATCAAGTAATTACTTTTCTGTAATTTTTAATTCTCTTTACAGGTCTTTTTCAATTTCTGTGAACCAATTAGGCTTCGTTTTGCGGTTACGGAAGAAATCAAAAATTTGTTTAGTTAATCTATTAGAATTCATTCTGAGAAGATGTCCGTAAAACTTTAGTCTCCTTTTGCGCATAGTATCTGAGAGTTTTTCAATTTTCTTGTATAGCGTTTCATTCTTGACGTATACTATATTATCAAGGTTTTAATTTTTTCTTTCTGCATGTCAAGAAATCTTTTAAAACTTCTGCCCACACATTTCGTGCCAGATGATATACATATGTTTTGTTATGTGACATAAATGAGCTCTTATATTTGCTAAAATAATAAAGTTTTCGTAAAATTTAATTTAGTTTAATTAAAAAATATGAAGTTCAGTGAGCAAAGTTCTCTATCTGTGGTTGCCACATGGGCGTAACTAACACCGCATTCTATGAAGGAAAAAAAAGGGAGGCGGCTAAAGCCCCCTTTTATCCTGTGACCACTCCAGTGCTCTTTAAACAACAATAGTTTTTAATTTTCGTTGCAGGACGGAAGCTAAATACAACATTGCAGGGAATGAGTGATTACTAATGCACTGAATTATTTCGACCTAGAAAATTGACACAGAAATCTGAAACTATGCAGTTAATATTAATTACAGAACTACATATAAAAATATGTTTTTCTCTCTCTTCATGTGCATATTGTTCATTCCACATTCGTGAGCATGCATCTTTATTAGTTCATTTATATTCTTCTTGTTTTCGAAACTCCAGTCTATGAGCCTTTTTTTGCGAAATCCTGTACAGCTGGTTCCACCCCAGTCTCATTCAGGAGAGTTGCTTCAATGTGGATGAGAGCCAGGGAATTAAACTTTTCCTGTCCCGTCGTCGACCGCAGCCATGCCTTGACCCTCTGCATGGCAGAAAAACTTCTCTCTGCTCCGGCAGAACTTACACGGATCGTTATGGTGAGTTGTAGTCCCTTGTATGGTTTCGGAATGTAGGGTTTTTCAACATTATTTCTTATAAACACATGGTCCCATTATGATTCACTTTTCTTGTTCTCCAGGTAGTTTTTAAGAACACAAACTTCGGATCTTAGTTCACTGTAATTTATTCTGAGCTCATTTTTGTAAGCGTTAAAAAATATTTTACTGCCTTCCATGTCAAGGTTTTAAAAACAGTTGACACTCTCAGCGAATTCCAGGTTACAGAACCGCTTCTCCATATTCACCATTATATATTCAAAAGTTGCATAATATACATGGAAGCACCAATATTCTTTGTCTAAAGTTTCTGCATCTACTGCGGCCACTGTCTATCCCAAAGTGCTTTCAACTTTGTAGCCCTGTAAGGTATGACTGTGTCGTGACTTTCTCTTCTTTGATGCTTTTGGTGCTGAAAGAGCCAAGTCATGTTCTTCAGCAAATTTTTCTATTGGTATCCAAACATCATAAAATTTCTCTCTTCGTTCATTAAGTGTTGCCAAATTTGATTTTACCAGTATTGCAGAGCCTTCAAGGGTTGCTTATTCCATTTTAAAATAGTTTGAAAGTACATTATTTAGAGAGAGAACATAATCCATGGTAAACAAGCACACTATTAAGTTCGGTGTTTTGATTGATGAAAGAATTTTCATTGCAGTCACAGCATATTTGTTTTTCCCTTCTTCAATCTCTTCAGACAGAGCCTGAACAACAGCTTCGAAATTTTCACTGTTATAGCAACAGTTTTTGTACCGGCAGTTCCCCCTGGTGGTACTTAGCCTACCGAGTTCCTTAATCTTTAGCCCGAGCAATTTCTGTACTTCCAGGAAATTAATGTGAGTACTAGGCTTGCTGTAATGAATGTAGAGATATTCAATAATGCTGAAGAATACCATGACCATTAGGATGTGGCTACGGGCATCTGTAATAACGAGATTTACTCTGTGAGCCATGCAGTTAATATATGTTGTTTGAGGGTACTGTGCTTTTATTTTACCTCGAACACCATTATGTCTGCTACTCATCACAGACGCGCCATCGTATGATTGTGCTACCATTACTATGTCATCGACATTAAGATTTTTTAGGCCGACGTCTGTAATATCAGCAGCTAGGCTGACAGAGTCTCTAGCTTTAGATCAATTCACAAAACCGATGAATTTATCTTGAGGATGAAGGTTTTCAGGATAACGCAAAACTATAGACATTTGCTCCTCTTCAAAACATCGAGCCTCGTCAACGATTATTGAAAACATGTCAGACTTGTGGATCCTCTTCCTGATTTCTTCTTTCATTACCGTGGCTGTAGTTTCAATGAGCTCATTTTGTATCTTCGGGCTGGTGAAATTGATTTTTTTGGTTCAGCTGATTTTGGAATGAAGAATCATACATATCAAACAGATATCAAAACTATAGGAACTTTCCTCTATTTTCAGATTCTATACCTTCCTTGTGGCCTCGAAATGACAGCTCTTGCCTACCCAAACACAATAAAATATAGCACAACTTCTTCTTGTATTCATGTGGTGCTTCCTGCTGTTGTTTCTTTCGTGTTATGATGCAATCAGCAACAGTCTTGTCCATGAGCTTATGGGCAACGTATTTTTCAAAGCAGTTTCTACAATTTTGTGAACTGTTGTGAGATTTCAATGCCTCAGTTAACTTTTCCATTTATTAAAGCCACTTGTGATGAACTTCTCACATTGGCCTCGCACAAAAGAAGAAATAGAAAATTTTCTGCACACAAAACCGAATATTTTGTCTCCAATCATACTGTACTGAAGTCAAGGGTAAGTTTTATAGTGGTTCGATGAAAAGCTCCGGGATTGTTTCTCATGTTGTGTTTTTGGGGAGTTCGCAAGATTAGGCTGCATGGGGATGGATTCCAAATTTCCTAAATCATCTGTGTCCTTTTCTTCCAGGTCTTCCACCAGAGCAGAGCTTTGTGATGTACACACATCGTTAAGCTGTGAATTTTCAGAAGTATCTGTATGTGTGCAGCTTTGTCCAAACTCTTGGAAAGGAGCTGCTCCCTGTGTAGCAGGCGACTTAAAGTGTTGTCGAGTGTCTGCAGATATTTTCTTCATTTTGCATTCCGTATTTTCTCTGCAAAAATAAAACAATTAAATGCCACCAATGGTAGTCAGAATTGGGACGACATGGAACGCTACAGTGAACTGCTTAAAGGTTGTCCACAGTAATCTGAACACTTTCGAATCCAACATTTCAAAAATAATCTCTACCGACCTTTGCATTGTATATACTGTAAATATTAACTTGCATACTCGCAGTAAAGTTGGCAGAACATTAGGAGAATTAGTTCTACATCTTAATGTTTTAATGAAAGTGTAACGCATAAGCTGGTGGTTATTATGGAATAAATTTCCCTTGGTTATACTAATAATACAGTAACACATTAATAAACATTTAGTGACACTTGGTTTTGCATATATATTCATTAGATCAACGGCAATATACATTAATGTACATGCACTTACTGAAACGAAACACATTGAGCAGAAAGGAGCAACTGAGCGAAGATCTCAAATATATTCAGTTAACCGTGAACCAACCATGATGGCAATACATGTTTATATTTTATCCAGTCCAAGGTGGCATCTCAAGTTTAGATTGCTATGTGGTGTGTAATCGTCCTTCAGTTTCATTCTCTCTTTCCAGCGAACGATTTCCGATATCATCGCCCTCCTGTTTTCTCGCAAACTATCTTTTACATTTCATGGCTATCCATCCAGGCTAACAGTTTTAACCAACTTTCGGTCATGTTTTTATTATATGAAAATAATTTATCACTTATAATAAAATATGAAAACTCGCACTGAGATTAATGATTTTTCAGCAGAAAACTAAAAATGTTATACAGCAAAGTATTTTGCCAATTTGCGTTGTATTATTGAATACGGAAATAATTTTTAACACTACATAAAAGAAATATTCCGTACAGGCTAGGCTTATCACACATACTTTTAAAGGTGTTGAACATAGGCTCATAGCTAAAAGTATGAATTTTCTGACAAAAGAAAGACACTGGTAAAACACAGCACATATGGAAAATTATTACTTTGATTTTCAAGTTATCAGAAACTTGCCATACAATTTCGAACCTAACTACACCTTAATCTCTGCATATAACATGAAATAAGATTACTCACTATTGCTTGGAAATAAACAGTAATTGCATGTTGACAGGTTATGTTATGAAGCCGAGACACTGCTCCAATTGGTGGTGGACAGGTTATTAGCTGACAATGCCACCATTATCGCTAAAATAATTCTAAAACTGTCTATATAAATACTGATTTTAAATTTTTTTAAAAATCTTATTGACGCTCAAGTGCCAAAAAGTATGACTGCAGCCGCATCACAACAGCACGTCATTATGTATCTATGCCAAGGCCGGAAGTGTTCAAAAAAAGTTACGTGAAGGCCGCAGAAATACCGAACAAAAGACGAAGTAAACGATTACAATTCATCCGATAGATGTCATGGACTGTCCAGAAGAGATGAATGTGCTCAAGCGCACAGAGGCGGGGGCAAATATCGCGTGAACAGAGACCCATTTTTTATGTGAATTGACGCGCCAAGCGGCAGGGCTACGTCGAGAAAATGTGCAAGAACTGCAGTGTCAGGGAAGTGAGTGGAAGAGGTAGCTTCAGACGGCGACTGGAAGAATTCGCAACACAGCATTGCACATCCGGTTGGTAGACAAACAATCTCTAATGAAACACGGATCTGTAGGCGAGACGGGATTAAAAACGTAACTTTCAAAGTACAGATCAAAAATGTATTGAAATCAAAGTTACTAGAAAAATACGTAAATGGTAAAATATTGACGAACAACGATTAAATAAACCAAAACACGTAAATAACACATTACACGTTCCTCGATAAATAAGTAAATAAAATGTTTACCATAAGTTATATCATAACACAGAACAAATATACATAATTAAATAAATAAATAAATCGCAGATACTCAAATGTATAATGAAAGCACCAATTATCACATTAATTAAATACCAAAGGTAATAAAACTATTAAATATTACTCTCAATCGTTTTACTGAATTGAATACTGAAAATTAAGTTTCAAAACTATTTAAAAATAGTTCACTAGCAGTGAATCAACAGTGAAATAGTCGTGACGTATTTTAAAACGGCACAGCGTGTATGATAAGCACAAATGGCTGCATGCATGCGAATCAAAAAATGTTTTTTTAAAATTAAAAGTGTATTAAATATATTTTTAACTTATTTAATTAATTTGCTTATTTGTAATATTGCACATGTCTGTGGTTTAAACATTTAAAAATAAAATGGCGGGAATATTTTATCGGTACAACATAAAATAGGGGATGGGAAAGTAAATTACCATGTTAAAATAATTTTTTATCAATAAAACTTTTTGTGACAAAAAATTTGAATACGAGATTATTGAAAAAGAATGATGCAAAAGTAAAGCTGATTTATCAACGCACCATCATTTTTTAATAATCCTGAGTACTTATGAAAATCTAAGCGAAATGGAAATTTGAAGTTCCCTGAATATTAAGTGCCTGTCAAATGTTCGTTTAGGTGAATAACAATGCCAATTTTTGTTTCTCTATCCATTTGTTTATAGTTATTAGTAAAATGTTACTGAAATAATTACTTGAAACTTGACTTGAAATATTGGCAAAAGCTATTTTGTTAAGTTGAAGAATTTTATTACAACATTTGTTCCTTCTTTATGCGATACATTCTTGTCTTTTTTTTTACATGAACTTTGAGGAAATATTTATGAGCATATTGTTAATACTGTAAGCCATTAATAACACTATGCAGGTTTGATTTCACAATTATAATTGACATAAATTATTTATGTGCAAGTATGTAGTTGACAATGATGAAATTTTAAGATTTTCGTTCGTTGAAGCTGTGTTCTCATAATATTATTTTTCATTTTCTTTTCAATTTTAGGAAATCCAACAACACATTTTTCTTTTTTGTTTTGTTAAACAAAAATTCACTTTCGCACAACCCTAGACTACTTTAAAACTTATTTTAAACTTAACAATATATATGTAGCTCATTAAACTCACTCTCCCTCCCACTTTCAAATATTCAGTATCGCTGTGCAGCTCCACCTGTGCAAAGCCCATGAGCCGCGACTGATTTTACCCCATCCTTTTGGCCAAACTTTAATTTCCCTTTAATTTCTCAGTAATTTCTTCATGTTCAAGTTTATGTATGCACAACAAACATTTCCATTTTAATATGCCTACAATATCCACAGCTTTGTGTTTGACCACTTATCATAAAGAGGAAAAAAAAAACGTAATACATGTTCTACTACAATTCCTTTCGTTATGTAAATGGCCGAACAGGAATAAAAGGTTTTTTTCTTGAAATTAATTTAATATCTCTACAGCACGTATATGCACTCTTTCATATTCCATATTCTTAGTGTATTTTTGACGTTGAAGGATACTGGTAAGGCGACTTACCAGCAAACTGCTTAAGTAAACCGTCCTACGGAGGCCCTCAAACATCATGCTTAAGACGGACTATATAAACTACCCACTGTGCCGATTCAAAACAGGCGCTCACTGTGAATTTGGCAGTCTAATATTATCTCCCGGTTTATCAGAATCTCTTTGCATGTCCTCTCCAGAAAGCGAGATATCGCTCGCAAAAACATCTGCCATTCGTTTTGTTCTTGCATCTTAGCTACTAGCGCGCTTTAATTGTAAATGCGGTGTTTCGGGCCCGAGCACCAGGAACGGGATGCAACCAGATTTTGTCAGTGTAAGAACCATTCGATTAATTGTCATCCGTTCACTGTGCCCTGAGTAACCATTTAATGTTCTAAGTCACAGCGCGGGTGATATCAAAAAGCAGATTTTCTAAATTTTAGTTTATGATCTGCCAATTCAGTATATAAGCTGAGGTCCAGCGCTGGGGATAACTCGTGGGCAAAATGAGGGTGCTACAATAAGCTCTAACATGAGTTACATTTTACGTTGTATTTGCGAGTTTCCGGTCGACGGACGCATCCACTAAACCGCCTCTACTTTATCTACCAAGCTTTTTCTTTGGTTTTTAAAAATAATTATTGTTATATATTTGTGTATAAGTGTTTCCTAGCCCCATGACTTTTTGTTGTCATTCCACAAAATGTTTTGAATAGCTATACTGATTTCAACGAAATTTGTTCCACTTCAACACCATCATTATGAGTAGTGCATCTCTTTTATTTTAACGGACCTGTTACTTGAGAGCATATATTACCTATTTGAAGAGAATACTACAATAATATCTGAAATAACCAAATTGCAAGTAAAAAAATAATAAAAATAAATTCATACAAGTATCTAGTTTTGTATGTCACTGAAAGACAGAATATTGAATTAGATTTACTGTTATTTAAGAAGATAGTTGTGTAAAATATTTGAAGACTAGTAGACGTGAAACATACGTTTATCAGAAATGTTTTCTATGCGCATTTCCTATGTGCCACGATTGCTCGACACTTTCAGATTCCAGTAATGCTTCAGGGAAAATTTTCATTTCAAGTAAAAATATTTATGGAGTTAAATTACTAAATATTTACCAGAATAATTATTCAGCTTGGCGGAAACCTTCTGGCTTAAGTAGGCAATTGTTTCAATTACGAGCTTGGTATAGCGCACTCAAAAGCGAAGTCTCTGAGGTTACTTGAAAACCAAGCCGCTGAGACTGTCCGATGACAAACACAGTGAATCAGCGCGCAAAGTTTCCGAATTTAAATCGTTGTAAATAACAGTCAGTATTTGTGAAATTCATTAACATAAATTTTTGGTTATAGAAGGATTCAAGCGAGTCCAGTAAAACCATTTTCAGTTGTTTTGCAGATATTTTTTGCTATTTCAACTGCAGAGTGTGGTTGCACATTACCATTTCAGGAGACATTTAGTTCTAGCGTTTGTTTACGTGTGTGCACGTGTTTATTATGTTATTTTCGTGACGTTATNTAACAGTCAGTATTTGTGAAATTCATTAACATAAATTTTTGGTTATAGAAGGATTCAAGCGAGTCCAGTAAAACCATTTTCAGTTGTTTTGCAGATATTTTTTGCTATTTCAACTGCAGAGTGTGGTTGCACATTAACATTTCAGGAGACATTTAGTTCTAGCGTTTGTTTACGTGTGTGCACGTGTTTATTATGTTATTTTCGTGACGTTATNCATTTCAGGAGACATTTAGTTCTAGCGTTTGTTTACGTGTGTGCACGTGTTTATTATGTTATTTTCGTGACGTTATATACCGAAGTGCCTGTGGTGCCTGCAAATACAATTACGATAGAAATCAACTTGGAAATATTCTCTCACCATTTACTGAACGTAATTTGGAAACTTTCAGGAAAGCTAACTATGAAGTAAAAATGATAAAGGCTGTCCACACTAAAGCGGGCACTTTTGAAATCAACCTTACAAAAAAGTCACTGCCCCTACCCGCGTATGTTTTAACGGGCGCCCTGAGTGACATGCGCCCAGCAAAGTTGGTAAAGATGGATGGGAAGTAGTTCCGTATCTTAACGTAGAATAAAAAGTGTTAGGTAACCATTTCTGATAACTTAAAATATTTCTTTCGCTTTGTGTTTTTTTTATATGCATCTAAGTGTAAAATTGAGCAGATTTGTTAAATATTTACTTTTGTAATAATTTCACAGTTTCACTTGACCGACGCATGAATAAAGTGATGGGGCACATTACAATGTTAATCTCACATTAGGTGGAAGATTACACGACCTGCATACAAGTAGATCTTGAGCAGGGCTTTCAAAAGTGCTCATTTGACTGTGAATAGCCTATACCCTGGTTCATGATCGCCTTGAAATTGTAATTTTTGAGGGGCGAGGTAGGAATGTGGCTCCTGATTGGGTATGGTCCAAATAAAAGGGAGCCTGCATCACGCACTACCGACGGCATTCGTGCACGCTCCAATTAGCGAACGCAGCGATGCATAATGACGCTGGGAGTGGAAATGAGAAGCTCGATAGTTAGCCGACTGCGTGACGTGTCTCCGGATGCCGGAGCTGCGCCAAAGCCGGAGGGAATATTCGTGGAAGGATGTCGGCTGTCAGGACGAGAGGAAATTAAGGGATAAATGCACTGCAAGGAGGAAAAAAAAAGAAAAAAGAGATGGGCAAAAGAGGCACTGATTATCATNAAATTAAGGGATAAATGCACTGCAAGGAGGAAAAAAAAAGAAAAAAGAGATGGGCAAAAGAGGCACTGATTATCATATTTACTGAATTTCTTTGACCTCATAGTTATCTGGGTCAGCTGCAATGAAGAAAAGATTTGTGGTCGGTAAAAAAAATTCATTTTTTTTTTCAAACAGACATAGTGAAATACTTTGTGGTAATAACAAATTAATGTTGTAGTTACTAAAAACCAATNATTTTTTTTTTCAAACAGACATAGTGAAATACTTTGTGGTAATAACAAATTAATGTTGTAGTTACTAAAAACCAATTTAATATTTATTTGTAATCGTTGCCAAACATTTTCGTGATAATTGCAAAACAAAGTAGTTACACCAACAAAATATTTGGAAAGGTTTGTTTTAAGAAAATATTTTTTTGTGAACACGCTATTGTTTAGGTTTATAACAACTATTCCGGTATTACAGTAGTCAGGAAAAGCCATGTTGTAAATATCCCCGCAAACGGTTGTAAGCTGTGCTGGCTTGGAGTAACAGCGAAGCGTGGCTACATGAAAAATCACAGTCACAGTTTAAAGGTGCGTCCACATATGTGAACCGATCGGTTACCGGTGCCTGTTACCGAGGCCTGTTACCTGGAACTAAGTACTAAGTGTGTACCGGCTTTGGTGAAATTAGGTTCACGAGTTTAAAAGTCTTTAGGAGACACACACGCACACAAACACATACACACGGACACACAGTCAGGAAAGTGGTCTCATAAGCATTTATTTCCTTCGGAAAGTTGTCTAAGAATGGCACGACCCGTCATCAATTTGCCCCGATGACTACACTTTGGAAGTAATTTTTGGACTCAAAAGTTATGAGCTATAAGGGACCATGTACATTGCCAATTCGATGGGAAATAAATAAAAAATTATGAAATTAACTATATTTCTTAACATTTAAAAAATTTCTAGAAGTGTGTCGTATCTACGGACGCATATTTTATAAACTGAATTGATAATAATTTCAGAACGGGCGATTAAAGGCATATATCTGACGCCATATTGGATTGTATAGTAATACCTATGCATTAAGGGTTTTCAAATGTAACCACAGCACATGGCATGTCTACGGCAGCGTTTATTTCCAAGAAATTTTCGAATGAAATGCAAAGTTCTTACGTATTTATAAATAAAAGTTATGTATTTAATTTCTTATTCTTAACTTTTAAAACTTATAGTTATGAGTATATCAAGCCACGTGTCTATGGAGACCTATTGTTATGGAGAATTTAAATATTATGTCAAAACTCGCGATTACATGTATAAAACCATCACCATATTGGATTTACCTATGCCTTAAGGATTTTAAATGTAACTATACCTGCATGTCATTTTCCCACTACCCGCGGAGTGCTCACTTTCAAAATGGCCGCCTTTTAAAAATGTATGGTGCTATGCCATATCTCGGGAACCTCTAAACCGATTCTAACCAAAGTTTGTATATTGGCAGTGTATCATGCGAGCATTATATTCTGAGATGAATATGGTTTTTAGTCTGCCGTTTTATAATATAGCACCAAATGAAAAAGTTATGTTTAGCATAATCTGTAGAAAACTACTTAACCGATATTTGGCAAATTTGGTACGTAGGTAATGCTATGGGAGGCCATGTGAACATATGCGTCTTAAATTGATTAGGCACTTNATTTGGCAAATTTGGTACGTAGGTAATGCTATGGGAGGCCATGTGAACATATGCGTCTTAAATTGATTAGGCACTTTTTTTTAAAATGGTGGCCATAATAACATTTTAGGTTTATGTTATATATACCGTATTGCTTTGCTAATTCCTACCAAATTTTGTATGCTAGAAGTATCTATTAAAAGCANTGTTTATGTTATATATACCGTATTGCTTTGCTAATTCCTACCAAATTTTGTATGCTAGAAGTATCTATTAAAAGCATCTCACGAGATGATAAATTGACACTTTTGTCAGCCATTTTGTAAGATAGTGCCATATGAAGAGATAACGTTTTTATATCGTGTCTCGGGAAACAACTAACTCATTCCTACCAACAAGTCGTACTGCGGCAGGTGATATAAACTGGTATATGTTAAGTGGGTCAAACACTTATTTTCAGAATGGCGACCATGTAGCTAGCCATTTTAGCTTAGCATGCTATTTCGTCGAACCCGTATAATCAATTCCAACTTAATTTGTATGTTGGCAGTATATATTACAACTAGGTCTATCAAATTTGTCTACACAANCGTATAATCAATTCCAACTTAATTTGTATGTTGGCAGTATATATTACAACTAGGTCTATCAAATTTGTCTACACAATTCTATTAGCCCGCAATTTCGTAAGATATCATCACATGAAAAAATAAAATGTTATGTGATATATCGAGAAAAAAAACACATTTGCACCAAATTTCGCAAACAAGTATCACTACTGAACGTCAAGTAAACTGATGTGTCTTGGGTCAGATATACATTTTCAAAATTGCGGACATATAATTTATTTACATTAGTATGCTAAACATATGAAACTACGAAACAAAATTCAACTTAACCTTGTATGCTGGCAGTATCTATTACAACGATCAAATTTGTATATATAGAGCTTCATTTCTCCGCCTTACATGAAAAAAAAAAAGTTTTTTTGTCAACCACGAGAAACAATTAACATATTCCTACTAAATTAGGCAAAGAAGTTGTACTATGGTAGGCCATAATAATTTATAGGTTTTAGATGTGCCAAAAAATATTTTTTATAATGGTGACCATGTAAACATTTTAGTAAATATTTTTTGTATACGAAACTATATAACCGATAATAACTCAACTAAGTATACTCACTGTATCTAAGACAATTATCGAATGCGCCACAACCTAACCTTTTTGTCCTCCATTTATGAAGACAGTCACATAAAAATTTGCAGGTTTTACGCAGTATCTCGAGAACCAATCTACCAATTCCCACCAAAATTTATACGCAAGTAGTTCTAGAGAAGGGCATGTAAACTCACTTGTTTTAGGTGCAAAATGCCTTTTTTTTTCAATGACGTTAATATACATATATTAGATTATATATATATATATATATAAATTCAACGAAATCCGACATATGTTTGTACGCTAACAGTATTCATTAGAAGCACCTATTAGGCATATAGAAATTCTCCTTTGCCGGCTTTTTTTTAAATAAGGCCAGGTGAAAAATGGAACATTTTGCCATAATTTAGATACCATTCAATTAAATGCCACCAAATGTCGCTCACCAATAGTACTATAGAAGGCCATGTAAACTGATATTTATTTAAAGTGAGATTAGACACTGATTTTCAAAATGGCTACCATAAAAATAATTCAAATAAAGTTTGCCATGAATACTCTATCAAACAATAGTCTCAAAGTCAACCAAAGTTTCTTCACTGGCCGTATGTATAAGAAGCAGATACATAGTACCTCTTTTTACGCAATTTTCTAAGATCTCACGAAATAATAAAATAAATTTTTTATGCCATATCTCGGAACGAATTAACCGGTTTCCACCAAATTCTTCACACAAGTAGCGCTATGATAGGCTACGTGAACTTACGTGTTAAGTGTCTCAGACATTTATTTTCAAAATGACGGCTCGTAAATTTGTCAGATTAGTAAACACTATCGTTTAAAGCATAATGCTAGTTATATCTTTGAAGTTTAATGGCAATGTTGAGCTCATGGTATTATGATGGTATGATTGGACTGTGTCCATTGCTGACCATGAGACTGAACATAAATCGCACCCACACAGAAATCAGCAAGACAAAAAGCGAAAGAACCTTTTACAACACTACAGGCAGATAATTAGGAAAACCCGTTTCCTTGTCAACAGAAAACCAATATGTATATAATTAAAACGACAAAAATACGAACGAACAACTTATTATTACAAACAGGACAGACAACAAAAGCAAACCAAAAGAAAAGACAACACGGTGGAGAAAACGAAAACACCGCACAAGTGTACAAAACCGTGCAAAAACAATATCAGTGTGCACAGTTAAACAATAAAAGATAAAGACGCTCGCAAAAATAAGTAGGACAAAAACACCACAATGAAACACAAGTCAGGAAAAAGTCTTCCTTGTCAGATTATAAAACCAAATAAGCTTAATTCAACACTACGAACAACAGAGAAACCACAAAAATAACCAGAGAAAAGAATATATAAACCAACAGAGAGGACACAGAACGACGAGAAATGATAACACAATAATAATTACAAGTCTTCCCAACGTTTCAGGGGTCTGGAATCTGTCCCCTTCTTCAGGCGAGACACTGGACACTAAGAAAAATCGCAGTAAACTACCTGTATGTGGTGTTGTAAAAGGTTCTTTCGTTTTTTGTCTTGCTGAGTTCTGTGTGTGTGCGGTTTTTATTTAATCTCGTGGTCGGCAATGGGCACAGTATAATCATACCATCATAATAATATTATACTGATTACATCCGAAGCTGATGCTCCGAATCCTAACTCCATAATGCACTTTGTTGCATGGTAGCTTATGGTACGAGGTTTACTGGGTTCGAGTCCTTGGTAATGCACGTGTGCATTTGTAATATATTTCTGGTTCTATCACTAATGTCACTGTGCTCAATGACACGTTAAGGCCTACTTACCATCTAAGCTTCTTAGTACTTCATAAAAAAAATATTTGCACTAATGTGAAGTAAATTAGGCTCATTAGGTATATCAGTAACTTCTTGTGTAAGAAATCCGATGGTTATTTTTTTAGAAATAAACATAATCGGGCGGGACCTGTCAATATGGGCGGAATGATGTAAGAGATAAAAATAAATATGCGGGAAATATTTAACCAGAATGGTTGCTGTGATGTTGGCATAGGTTAATGGTCAAGGCTCAGCCAATATGGTCTCCGTGATGTCATGCCGAATCCAAGATGGTGGACGCATCCAAGAATTCACAGCCATCAGTCATTGTTCTCGGACATACTATACCATACTACTTGTCACATATCGGCCACGCCCGTAACGTCCTAGTTGCTGTCCTGCGCGTCAGTGGTTATATCATCATTACCCTTCGCGATGCAGTGGTGGAGACGGCCCTGATGTCTAGCCTTCACACTCCCCTGAGTCGAAGTCACTCGGTTTATTCTTGCCGGGTTCCATGAAGGAGTAGGTATATACTTACGAAGTAGCTGACCGGAATAACCTTCAACAATCTACGCGAATGAGTTTTTGAAAGTCATTCCGTTCAGCTACTTCAAGGTTGTGTTACTTTCCGCCTCTATCATAGCTAATTTTTTTCATAGCCTTTGGCGTTTATTTATTTATTTGCTGGAAGCAAACCGATCGTTAGTTCCCATTATCTTACGCTGACGTTTGAATTTTTTTTTTTTTTTTTTCAGAATGCTTTGAGTTTTAAGTATTTTTGCCTCATTTGTTGATAGTTTCTGCAATACCGAACGTCCTTGACTCATCTGTATGAAGCTAATGTACGCAAAAAAATGGTATCAGCTCATAAAAGTAATTTAAGAACAAGCTCTCATATTAACTTTTTTGCTTTTTTCGAAATAATTTATAAATGTGTATAGTTTGCCTTGTGTATCTTAAAATAATTAACTTGTTGCCTGAAAAAAAAAATGTTGTTTTAAGGAATAGAATAGAAAATAAACTTATAAATAATAATAATTACTACAACAACAGACTGTTCACGATTAATTGAGTACTTTTAAAAGGCCTTCTTAGGATCTACTTCTCAACCCAAATGTGTATCCTTCCAATATATTGTTACATGTCGGTGTCTTGCATCGCTTCCCTCCGCCAGCGCGAGCGAGCGAGGGAGTGTGCGAAGGCCACGCCGTAATTTGAGGAACAAAGGGATGTCGCCGCGCTTGCAGCCGCGTCCGGTTGCGATGAGCCTACATAACTCGCGCGCTCCTGACCTTCATCAGATTGAATTTCTGCGTTTATCTGAAGGAATGTTCTGATTCATCGTCCTTGCCTCTCTTAGAGTGACTCGGGGAGCGGGGAACTCTCCAGATCGAGCGACTGAAAGTATTTAAGCGCGACGGGCCTCCGAGCCGAGAGTTTGGGCGATTGTGCGACCTCAAGCGACAGACGACGAGCCAGCAGAGCAGCGAGTGACGACGCAAGTGATC
Organism: Clitarchus hookeri; assembly: GCA_002778355.1. NCBI lineage: Eukaryota > Metazoa > Arthropoda > Insecta > Phasmatodea > Phasmatidae > Clitarchus > Clitarchus hookeri. Next base: position 11,390 of record NQII01010187.1, on the reverse strand, counting down.
AGGGCGAGTGCAATATGCGAACTGCGAGCGTTGGTGCAGTGAGGAGAGATACTGGCAGCAGGGACTATCGAACTGGATGCGCGAGTGTAAGACATTTCAAATGGTTGCAACAGACACACTCAACATGTGTTAATAATGAGTGTGAATTAACTGATTATCCTAACTAATATTATAAATGCGAAAGTGTGTTTGTTTGTCTTTTCACGTCGCAACGGAGCAACGGATAGACGTGATTTTTTGTACAGAATTTGGTGGGCCGGGAAGTGACATAGGCTACTTTTTATCCCGAAAAAATATATAATTCCCTCAGGAAATCGTTTTTATTAGAAATAGCTATCGGGGTACAATGCTGCGTCAATGTAAGTTGTTAGTGTGAGACGAAAGCACAATGTCACACAAAAAAAGCGATATAGGCCCTAAACCGAACTCTACAGGATATACGAAACACACAAACATTATGGGAGAAATGGCTGTATTACTGGCTGTTGAATTCCGCCAAACTCTACAGGTGATTCAGAGGGGCACACCTGCAGATGAAATCAAAGCCTGTCTCAAGTCGTCAAGCTTATGGGCAAATGTCAAGAAATTCAGCTTGATGACAAATATGAGCGTGCACCTCTACAATGACGTTGGTACAGGACATAATGCTGATACACTATTAAAAATTGGAGATGGGTGGTTAGAAATAGATGCCGAGCGTTGTGTGTCACCAACAGGGGATTTTGGTAATTTGTTGCAGAGTGATACGGAACTGATTGCTAGCGTTTATCCAGATCTTCAAAGAAATATGAATGACGACCAGTGGTTATGTAAAAGAGCGATTCTAGCACTAAATAATGACATCGTTAGTGCTCTGTTATGTGTTTATGATCAGTGTCTGTCTACTAACAAATACTGTTATTTCTCCCTATAAGTTTGTTACTATAAACACGCGAACGAAGCCACGGGTAAAAGCTAGTAACCAATATAGAGACATTGAGAAGGACTTTGATTAGAGTTGAGATAAACAGTACTTGCTGAGAAATACAAAAAGTAGTAGTGGAGATAGATAATTTAATGTTGTAAGTAATAATAACTATGAATGAAATTTAGTTATTTTATTTTTATTAAGACCTCCATCCTTTACGAACTCTGATACGCCCCTCTTGTGTCTTGTATAACAATATGTAACATTAACATTGCCATGGGACTGATCACTTTATTAATGCGCCATCCAAGTGATACGGTAAAATTTGTAGCAATATAAAATGTGTTATTCGTATGTAAATTCGTATTCAGATGTGTAACAAACTAGAAACACAACTTCAGCGGCCGTAAACTTAAAAAAATACACTCGCGGTACAGCGTCGACTTCTTTTTAATGGTTTTTAGTGTAAATTCTTACATCATTTTTATTGTACGTTTTTGTGTTTTTAGGATAGTTAGCCAGATTGTGAAATTACGTGTTTGTTACACTTTGATAGACGTTGTTAAGTGTAAGAGAAAGCGAAAGCCATAACTTCGTCACAAATAGACACATGATAATATTAATTAGCAGAACTGTTTTTATTCATTCGCTGTCAATTTAACTGGAAGCCTGCATTCCAGTGTGTACTGTGGCATATATTCAGTTGTGGAAAAATCTTTTTTTCAATAGTTTTTTTTTCGAAAGTGCTCAGTGTACTGTGAACAGCTTTTAATAACGACGACAGCAATTAGTACGCAGGAGTGGACCCTAGTTGCGAGGATTCACCCACCGAATGACGGCCTTTTGAAGTGGACACAATAGGCACCCGACTTCCCTGGAGGGGCGACGTGGCACGCGAACCTCTGATGCAGTTGGGATGGAATGAAAGAACAGGGGGAAAAAATGCGGCACCCCGAGAAAACCCACAGGTCAACGGCAAAAGTGACTACCTCTACCCCAGAATATCACAATGGCCCATATGTTTGACCTTCTTAGACGTACAGGGAAGGAGAGATGGCTAAGCTAGTGTTAAGTTTTCGAGTATGAGCCCTGCAGAGGTGGTAGAGTCTACCAACGTTTCGCCATGCATTGCAGCAGTCATCTTCAGGGCTGAACTGGGCTGCCAGATTATATAGTTCGATACGAATTCGGTATAATTTGACTATCCTTTATATCGTTTTTGTATAGTGTAAAGTACTGTATAACATTATACAAATTAACCATTTTAATTCATTAACCTAAATAACGTATAGGTAACGCGTGTCAAAAAATGTTATATTGACAGTAAGTCGTGTGCGGTGAGTGTGAAAATGTGTAACCTTGTGTTTACATACTGTTAGCGCCACATATCTCTGAGATTCGTAACATGCGTCGCGTAATTGTGAATGCACTTGCAAAGTTATTGGTTGATTCTGGTTAAACTGAGGCGTGGTAAATTTTGGAAGGTTGATCTGGAGAAAGAAGTCTGATTTTGTCTAAGTTGTAAAAAATATAGCTCTTTTTCTATTTATGGCATAACTTTTGTTTCGTTGTTTTGTATAATCATTCGAGATTTTGTATAATTTCAGGATCTAAGTCGTATAATCTAAAGTAAAATGCTGGTAGCCCTGGGTTTGAAATTCAACCGTTCCCGTGGCTCATCCTAGAAATCCATGACAACCGTTGGGATAATCGCCACGAAATCCTAAAATCATATTTTGCGTTAAGTTTTTTGACTCGTTGTACGATGGCGCCACGGTCACACGGAATCAAATATAAAGCTGTCTTGTGTCTGTACGGTAAGCTGTCTTCAAAAACTGTGAAAAAAAAAATCACATGGCTTGGTTTTTTCTCTAGTTTTATTTACATTCGAAAGGTAAAAGTCTGCGCGCAGTGATTTGATTCTTCTACAAATTTCACATTTCTGCATAATTAATAAAATTGAGAATGGATGGAAAAAATGATGGACGTAAACGTTATTAATTTTGGCCTGTAACATACACCGAAATTTTTATTAATTAAAAATTTCCATTAACCCCACATAATAGACTATGTTAAACAAGAAACAAGAAAGTTACGTTCACAAACGCCTGAAAAATGTTCAGCTCGCCGGAAAATCGTTGAAACACCAAAATAGTGTAAGCATGCCCTGTGAAATAACCCTAGCATCCCAGACCTATGATGAGTTATTATCTCAATTTTAAGTAACGAAGCAGGCGCACTACTAGATGTAGCGTGCGAGGACAAGTGTAAATTGTAACGTTATGAGGCAAGAGCGAGGTCAAACAGTAACTGTCACAAATGAAAGCTATGCTAGCAACGCTTACCAAGCGTATGAAAAATGGAACCGGTTTCGCTTGTAAGTATACAGTTCTCCATCAAGATGCATTAAAAATTGTTAAAATTAAAATATTGCTGATAGAAATTTTAAAAATCTGGAAGATCAAATTCTCCATATGACAGGCCAAAATGAGTTACATCCACCGGTTTCGACTGAAAATTTTAATCCGCCTGAAGCTCTTCATCTCATATCTGTTTATCCTCTGTGGCAATATCAGCAGCGCGCATGTTTTCTTGAAACCAGTATTTCCACTTCTCTCGTGCCTCCTCTTCTGGAATTAAGGTCATGGAGGCAGATGATCACCCATCACGTGACAGCAACAGGAAAGGCTAGAGAACTAAATAATTCGTTTCCTACTCAAAAATTAATTAACTGGTTGACATGGTTAAAATTGAGAAAATCTGCATTAAAAACAAACTTAATATATAATAACTGAGATACATAACAGTAATTCAAACGCGGGTGCAGATTTTCAACATCACCCGGATAAGCGTTGTTTGAGTGTCTAGGAGATGGCGTCCTGCTAATGTATCATTATAAATCAAAATTATAGACTTAGGCAGCTTTATAACTCGGTACTTTCAGACACGGCTGGACCAAACTGAATATCTCGATTTTAGAAATGTGAAAGACAGGGTTTATGAAAATATACGTACATTTTCATGAGCCTATAAAACGTCTAAATAAAGTCGTGGAATACTAAATTATTTAATATTGAAACTGTGTAAATTTCGAACTGAGGAAACATCAACATAAACAGTCGTTAGCAGAGCCTAATAACATCCTCAACAATTCTCAGGTTAAGTCAGACAGACAATAGAGGCACAGCTGATTCTAAGTATGGTTGTAGATTGGGTGGGATAATAAGGCACTAGCTATGTTTGGTCATATCTGGTGGTATGAAAACACTTAGAACTTACAGACATTGCCCAACTAGAAATGAAGAACCTATAAACTGTTTTTATGTACCCACACTGTTCAAAGCTACAAGACATCGTAATACGGTGCCCAAAGGGCTAAAGGACTACATTGTTCACGACTGCTTTTGTATCAAAGAGAAAGCATTTGACTTGCTAGTTTCTTTTCACTTTTTGAGCAAACCAAAATTATTAAAAGAAATAGTGCAGTAAAACAAACAGTCTTCAACTAACATCACGATATGATTAGAAAATTTTCGTTGTTAATGTCCCCTAAAATATTTCCTGAAGAGCCAACGGTAGGATATTTTGTAATGGTGTTTAAACACGAAAAACCATTTAAGAAAATTTTCATGTTCTCATTTCAACTGCAAGGATTTTTTGGACGTGAAAATTATTAAAACAGATGTTTTCAGAATAAGTTTTAGCTGCTAAGTTTTCCATACAGAAACTTTAGAGTTGTCTTTAGACACGCGCCATAATTTTTCTTTTTATAATGTCATACAAATATAGGGCCACCGCTTAAAGTCACGTTCAGGCGAGTTGCCGACGAAAAAAATGCACGCCAGTTGCGCGTCTCCCACAAAGCGGCGATGAGGCAAGTGGCGTGTGATCAAGAGTCAGCCTTATAGCTCACGCGTTTCTAAGCCTTGAACGCGCAAAATAGCTGCAGGCAGGCGGAAACCTTAAAGACTGTAATTATGGAAATGTAGACTTTTGGTAGAAACTTAATATACATACTTACATATGCATAATTGGTCATAAATAATACTACATAATTGATTATACTATATTATTTTATTCCTTTCACAATTTTTTACCTGAGAACTTACGTTAATCCAGAACAAAAAATAGATAACAACGGACCCGAATCAAAACTATAATGAATGTATTAGACGATTGAAATTGCGTAACTTAAAAACGTACTCTAATTTACATACCTTTGTACACTGAAGAGCCAAAAAAAAACTGGCATAGGCGTGCGTATGCAAATAACAGAGGTATGGAATCAATCAGAGTAACGCGATGCGGTCGGCAGCTAGATCGGTTACTGCTGCCACAATGGCAGGTTATCAAGATTTGAGTGAGTTTGAATGTGGTGTTATAGTCGGCGCACGAGAGACGGGACATAGCATCTCCGAGGTAGAGATAACATTTGGATGTTCGCGTACGACCATTTCA